>JAJKFI010000148.1:230966-262731 GCA_029204185.1 Lerista edwardsae | reverse complement strand
TTGCTGGTTGCTTTATGTTTTATATGCCAATAAAGGTTTGTGAATTGAATTGTGAATTGAAGTTAGGGATTTTGTATTTTAGACCATGGCATTTAGCCCAGAACACTTTTCACTGGTTTAACATGGATGCTAGCCATCAAAACCCTAGTATGTTTCTCAAAGTTATCCTCGTCTTTGGGGTACAGCTGACCCTACCTGTTGGAGAAGTGGTTTGGAAGTTGGATCACTTCTGCGATTGCTTCTGGGTTCCTCTTTGCAACGTCACAGATGTCCAGCTTGCTGTAACATTCCTCCTGCACTTCTGAAATCATCCGCTGGAATGTGGCACACCTCCGGATGACCCGTAAAACTTTGGACGTGATGCCATTTGCAATGCACTTCAAGCTCTCCTTCACAAAGGCCTTTCCCTGTCGAGGGGGGAGCACATTAGTGGCTGAATGAGCAGGTCAAACAAAGAATCTCAATGGCAGACGCTGGACCCTTCCCACGGACACGAATCAGGGATCCTTCAAATACTTTTGCAAGCCAATTCCTTCAGGAAAAGCTTGTTTTACGCCTCGCACCCCAGGGATGCAGATTTGCAAAAAAACAAAGCAACCCTGTTTCATAGAATCATAAGAGTTGGAAGAAACCCACAAGGTCACCTAGTCCAACCCTAGCTTGATTTCATCTTCACATTTTTATACTGCCCTTCCTCCAAGCAGCTCAGGGACATGCAGTAGTTCGATCTCCTCACAACAATCCTGTGAGGTAGGTGAGGATGAGAGATGGCAACTGACCCGAGGTCACCCAGGAAACCTCATGGCTAAGCAGGGATTTGAACCTGGGACTTAAGAGCATCAGAAGAGCCCCACTGAATTAGGCCAAAGGCCCGCCTAGCCCAGCTTCCTGTATCTCGCAGCGACCCACCAGATGCCTCCGGGAGCACATACGATAACAAGGTACTTGCATCTTGCTCCACTTCCCTGCATCTTCCATGACCAAGTCCAAGTCCCTGGACCACTACAGAACCTGGTTTCTCTCTGGTTAATCTCAGGACACCTGCTGGGCCCTATGCAAGCATGTTCCCATTTTTCAAGGGTCGGCAGCCTCAGGACCTCACTAGGCTCTGCCTCAGATTTAAGGTTTTTGGAAGCCTCTACCCTGACCACTCTGTCATGCGCCGAGCAGCGAAGGAGGCTTCTAGGTGAGGAGCTACCGTGTGGCCAGAGTGAGTAACCAAGATACCCACTATCTGCTTAGAAACAGTCGCTGGCAAGAGTTTGCCGGTCAGCACACAGCTGTGGCTTTGCTTTGAATCCTTGTGCAAATAGCATGTGCTGAGGCATGAAATGCAGACTGCAACTGCAGCAGGGTGATCGGCAGGGGGTGGGCGGGCTTTAAAACTTTGTCCTGATGCCATTCGGGCTCCTGCACCTGCACACCTGCAACTGACCTCAGGACAGTGGCTCCCAACCCTTTTTGCAGCAGGACCCCCTTTTTAAGGACGACAACCTATCAGGATCCCCCTAAGACCCCGGGCCCCGGAAGGGATGTCATTAAGCAGGAAGCACAGTCGTCGCGTTTAATGAATCCCACTTTTTGAAAGTCAAAAGAACACCACGTCCTTTCCAGAATGTTCTGAATGTCTCCAAGGGATGTTTGAGTTTTGCGTTCAGTGATTGATTCAGCACTGAGAACCACGTTGCACAGAACGCGCTGGGGCTTCTCCAGGCCATTGCTGATCAAGGTGGCACAGCCAAATTTTGGATAGCCTTATGTTCCTCTTCCCCATGTGCTGAGACTCACCTAGCCGTGCGCCCGGAAGGCATGACATGCCCCTCAGAAAGAGACCTGGGAGAGACCACATCACACACACACGCATACACCAAGACGAGCCCACGGCAAGGCTAGTCTCCCTTGCAGCCACAAGCATTGAGGAGGCGGCAGTTTAATGGGGAAGCCTCTTCCCTGGCCAAAAGGAAGCTTTCAAGATGGTGGTGCCCAGCCTTTTAAGACGGCTGCCCCAAGCTCTTCCCGACCCCCTTGGGGGTCCCAACCCCCAGACTGGGAACCACTGCCTTAGGAAGAGAGATATCACTGCCACACCACGGGTGAAGGGTAGAGGTGGGCTTCCTTAAGGCTCTTGAACAGTGAATAAAGCAACTGTGAAGATCTCATCTGGGGTCTATAAAGAAAGGCCAGGTGGATGGTGGGACCACATGTGGGTCCACTGAAGAGTGGGGGCTTGGCAAAACCACCCCTCCAAAGCCCAACACCGTGGTGGGATTTACTTCAGTCCCCAGCCCGGGCTTAGCCCTGAGAGACTACAGTGTGTCCAACTGCACAACCTCAAAACCAAAAAGGCAGTGTCAGCACATCTGTGGTGTGGTCCACCTGAAGTCACGTTGGAGCCACCTCAGCGCCAAGGAGCTGCCCTCATAGCTCTGCAACTGTGTGCACAACCAGCAACATTGTGGCAACCTCTCAGTTTCACAAACCAAGTTTCTAGTTCTCAAGAGTGCCAAAACAAGCTTCAAAGCGTGGTGGCAGCACCTTTTCATCCCTGCCAGATTGATCTTGTGGGCCTTCCTTGGTGACAGGAAGGCCAAGCAGCAGCTTAGGTGCGTTCAAGGAGGGGGGCAACAAGGAGTCCCCCTGAACACTTGTGCTGAAGGTGTCCAGCGACTGGGCTTGGGCAGTTTTGGTGCATCGGGTAGTTCTTTGGCTCTGTGCACGAGAAGCAGGAGTACGATTATGCCCATAAGGAGTCAACCCCCCCCCCCAGCAGACAAGCCTTTGGTGAACTGCAGCCAAACTCTGGTCCACGTCGCTTGGTTACTTTGGCCTCTGCTCAGACCCCTGAAGCCACAGACGGGCATCTGGGTCAATAAGGAGTTCACTAATTATAATCCACCTTTCAATTCTATAACTAATATTTTATTTTTCTGTATCCATTTTGTTTGTAAAGCTTCTACAAACCCACTAAAGGATATTGATTAAATTTTATCTCATTGTTTAAAGCAGAAATGTTCCAATAGATACATTTTATATATTATAAATATATTATATACTGTATTATAATATAATATATAATTATATATTATATATTATATAATATATTAAATATCTATTATAAATATACCGTTATCCTCAGAATAGTAATCTACACTGTGGCACTAATGAAATAAAGTGCACAATTTTAAAAATTCTAAGTTGTATGGCTGTGAAAAGGAATCTTCGGAGGACAACATGGAAGCTACTTTTTCAAATTTGAGGTTTCCTGGGTTAAATGAGGACCAACCACTCTTCCTGGCTGAACCAATGAAGTTGGAGGAAATCAAGGATGCCATTTTAAAACTTTCCACATGTAAATCATCAGGCCCTGGTGGACTTCCCATGGAATGGTATAGGATGTTTTCTGATATCCTGGCTCCACAGTCGCTTTTGTTTTATAATGCAAGTTTTGGAACAGGCACCTTACCTTCTTCGGTAGTGGAAGCGCATATTACATTAATTCCAAAACCAGATAGAGACCACACTGATTGTGCTAATTATCACCCTATATTGCTAATGAATGTAGATGTGAAAATTATACCTACTGCGTTGGCCAGTAGATTGCAGCAGGTCATTAAAACTCTTGTTCATCCTGATCAAATAGGATTTATACATGGACAGCAAGGGGTCAATAATTTAAGACTTGAAGTGAATCTGATTAAAGAGGCCCGTTAATGTTCTGATCGCCTATATATCCTTTTTTCTTTTTCTTTTTTTCTTTTTTGCAAATATCCAGTTGTATTAGAATATATTTATATAGAAAGGAGAGAGGGAAAAACAAATGTAATATGGTTATTTGATGATTGAAGGAAATCATCAAAATTTAGAGGTAATAGAAGGTAGCTGCGGGAAGTCAAAATTGTATTGTGTAATTGTATGTGTGATTATTGTTTGTTGTCAAGATGGTTTTGGTTTTGTGTTTAGAAACTTTGAATAAAAATTGCTTAAACAGTTGTATTAGAATATATCTATGTAACGTTTATTCTAAGTTTTTTTATTCACATAAATAAAGCATTGAGAAAAAGTCTATTGATTAACCAGAATGGAACAAGTTCAATGCTTTGACTCTGGATGCAATCAAATTAGCTGTGAACAGTTTGAGATGAACACTAGTAACACACACCGGATTGACTGAAACCGATTTATCAGCAGGGGCTGGGAGGAAACCTGGTGGCACCCAAGGCGGTGGGCCAAACGTTGCCCCCTTTCCCTGGCGACGTGTCTTCCTATTCCCTGAACTACATCAGGAGGTGGAGCTGGAGAGGGGGGGCTGCTGTAGCCCACCACCCTCCTCCAGACAAGGGAGCCCGCAGGGGGCGGAGCCGCAGGGGAGCCACTCCGGGACCTCCATGGCCCTCAACTCCAGGGCCGCTGAGACCCGGGGGTGGGGGGGGGGGCGGTGCCGCAGCTGCTTACTTGGGGGTCCTGTTCAGCACGTCCAGAGGTTGCACCTGTCCTCCCTGTGCTGATGGCGGTCCTGGGGGAGTGGGCCGCCCTGGGCAGCTTCTCTCTGCCCTGCAAAGAACTTGGTGACGCACCACACTTACTTGCCGCACCGGCTGGGTTCTGGGCTGCCTCCTCCTTTCTTTCCCCTTTCAAAAAATAGGGGGATTTCTTACCTTGATAATTCCTATGAGGAAAGGGGGGGCATTTGAGACTCTGGGAATGCCCCTCCTCCTCCAGAAGGCAGGCCGGGTGGACTTCTGAGGCACCTCCCCACAGGAGGGCTTCCCCTCCCCAGTTCGGACTGTCGAGCAGGAATCCTCCATCGGCACTACGACGTCCCACCTGACTTGTGGGCTTCAGACTGTTCCCACTAACTGTGTCGGAAGAACTCTTGGTGTTTACAAGGAAACAGAGAACTGTGCACATGCAAAACACAAAGGACCAGTCTCGAGTAATGCAAGGGCCCAGGCAGGCCACGGACACCAACAAGGCGGAGGGAAAAGGCGAGAGGAGAAAGGGAGCCCCTACTCCCTAGCCCCAGCTGAGCTGCCATCACCTCCAGCCCTGAGCCTGGTGAGAGGTGGGTCAAATGCCCCCTTTCCTCATCTCAGAATAGGAATTCTCAAGGTAAGAAGTTCCACTTTCCTCTGGGAGGAGGAATTGGGAGGGCATTCGAGATCTCTGGGATTTGCCAGCGCAGTGTTGAAAGGGCGGGGCCAGGGGAAAGAAGAGTCTAGCACTGGCCCACTTTCTGCAGTACTCATCTGCCACAGTTGGCGTTGGCAGATGCCGCCTGTCCACCCGGCAATGCCTTGTGAACTGAGGGCCCGGTGGCTGCTCTGCCAAAGCCAGCTAGTGAGCTGGCACCAGCAAAGGCCACAGAAGTAGACTCCCTGGAATGGAATGGGCCCCAAAACCTTCCGGAGGAAGCTCACCCACGGAGGAATGCGCCATTTCGATGGCCGCTTGTAACCATCTGCACAGAGCCAAGGCAGTCGCTTGCTTGCCCCTGGAGGCACCCCTAAGGTTTGCAAATAGGGCCTCTCCGTGTAAAAACAGAGAGCAATTCGGACA
Source organism: Lerista edwardsae (assembly GCA_029204185.1). NCBI lineage: Eukaryota > Metazoa > Chordata > Lepidosauria > Squamata > Scincidae > Lerista > Lerista edwardsae. Next base: position 257,175 of record JAJKFI010000148.1, on the reverse strand, counting down.
TCCAGCGTGTGCCAAACCTCCTCCTGTCTGTGGGAAGGGTTGGGACAGAAGGAAGGCAACTCAATGTCCATCCGCTAAAACTGAGGGTTGGGAGAGTTAAAACAGATAAAAGGAAGTAGTTTTTTACCCAGCGGGTGGTTAGTCTGTGGAACTCTTTGCCACAGGAGGTGGTGATAGGATCTAGTCTAGATGCCTTTAAGAGGGGATTGGATGGATTTCTGGAAGAAAAGTCCATCGTGGGCTATAGGCCAAGATGGATTGTGCAACCTCCTTACATTAGTAGTAGGCTACTTCAGAGTACCAGGTGCAAGGGAGTGGCCACGGGATGCAAGCATCTTGTTGTCTCATGCCTCCCTGGGGTACCTGGTGGGCCGCTGTGAGATACAGGAAGCTGGGCTAGAGCGGCCTTTGGCCTGATCCAGCAGGGCTCTTCTCATGTTCTTATGTTAAATGCTATTATGGATCCTTGGTCTATCTTTGGTCTCCTTTCTGTGATGCCCTTTGTCTGAACCAATATGAGAACTTCCTCCACGTCAAGTTGTACACCCTCCTATTATATGGGGAGGTGCCTCAAAAGTCCTCCTGGAGTAGGAGGGGCAGTCCCAATGCCCCCCCCCATTCCTCCTCCCAGAAAAGAGGAGGCAGCCCACAGAGGCACGCGGCAGCTCCGTTAACAGAACTGGCTCTGTGCATAGAGGTCCAAAGGCAAGTGGGTTGCAGTTCTTTATGTAAAAGCTTCCCTTTCCTTTCGTGAGGCAATTGCCTGAAGCAGCATCACCTTGGGAGAGGCGCTCTCCTCTGCGAGTGAGAGAGGAAGAAGACTACCTTTCTGATGCACACGCATGCAGACCTCCTGCCCAGTCAGGGCTCTGTTTTTAGTCCATTAGTCCATCAGACTAAGGGTGCAATCCTACCTTGGGCCAGAAGAGGCAAGCTGGTGGGCTGCACTGTATCCAGCACGAGGCAGGAGGCACCAGGAGGTTTGTGCCCTTACACCAGGGGAGGCTCCAGCCGCCCCATGGGTTCCTCAGATCTGCATCCGTGGCCATAGGGGAGGCGGTCCAGGGAGGCTGCGTGGCCTGGGCACAAGACCTGGGTGTGGTCCGACTGCCGCACCCCAAGCCCGGCCCCTCCCTGGGCCGGCACCCTTGCCAGCCAGCCCACCCCCCACCCAGAGCCGCCCTTGCCCCAGCCAAGTTCAGCGGGCACACTGGCGGCCCCCTGTCAGCACTCTCAGGCCAATGCCACGGTGTGGGCCTGAGACAAGGCAACCCTGAACACAAGCACACTCGGCACAAATTTTGCTTGCTGTACGTCCCTCCAAGCTGGGTTTGATGCATTCTTTCACTTTGTGTCCTCCCTCTCACCTGACCTCCCTGACTCCGAGAGTGGTCCAAATGTGCTTTTCCATGGCCCTTGTCCTGGCTAAACTTTGCTGGCCCAGCTGTGCCAGACTAACTCCAGGTTAGGATTGCGCTCTCAGACAGTTAATGCACATTTTACAATAAACAGATTCAAGAAAATAGATGAACAAATATAGAAGCAGCAAATCCAGGGCAACTCAGTCCCAATGCCTTGTGGACTAGGTGCATCTTGAGCACCTTTTTGAAGGCAAAGACAGGTGGCCACCTATGCTTCCTGAGGACACCTAAACGGTAAGGGGAAAGGTGGGACATGCGTGTTAATTGGACAGGGTCTTGCAGGTGTTGGGCCCGAGTCCCACGTTTCTGAAAATGATCTCTCCAGCAAGGTTAACGCTCCAGGCCAGCTTTGCCGTGGCCCTTCAGATGCGTGGGAAGCGTTTCTTGGGAGGGCCACCACCAAGAAGGCTCTGTCAGTCCAAGCATGTTCAATGCTAACACATGGAGCAGATCGCCCCTAAAGACCAACAGGTAGGTTCATTTTGCAGAAAACAGCCCTTAAGGAGCTGGGCCTCATGAGCAGCAAAGAAGCAACCGGGTTCCATACCTGAGTGTCAAATTTCGCAGCGCTGTAAAGGAAGGATTGGCAGATGTCGTACATGCCACCCGCGTCACACGTGGCATTTTCCAGACAGGCAAAAGCACCACATCCCACCTGAAGGGCAGTGTTTAAGCACCGAACCACGTCCACTGGAAAGGCAGGGAAAAAGAGGGGGAAGAGACACAGTCTTAACACAGGATTCCACTCTGCTTTACATTTCCATCTCAAGCAAAGGCGTCTGCCAGAAACTGTCAAGTCACCCTTCTCTGGCTCCCAGGCATGTGTGTTCTCACACCAACACAGGGGCCTGAGTGTTCACAGCTAGCCCAATGACTCACACATACACTTTAGGCACCAGAGAGCTTTCTGCACCTAGTTGCACTGTTCCTGCACTGCAAGGAGTTTTAAAATAAAACACAGCGGGCCCTCGTAATCTGTGGGTTTGAATAGCCACAGATATTCAGCCTGCAGCTGGGTGGCCAAGAACCTTCCAGATGCAATTGGAAGTGGCTTCCAACTGCATCCAGGAGGCCTTCTGAAGGGGTGTGAGCTACACACCACCTCTGGAGGGTCAGGTTCACACCCCCCCCCCCCCCCCCCCCCCCCCCCCCCCCCCCCCCCCCCCCCCCCCCCCCCCCCCCCCCCCCCCCCCCCCCCCCACTATACACCCAGAATGCAGTAGAACAGAAAGCAGCGTCTTGAGGCCCAGCTAGCCCAGGGTGCCTTAAGGTCAAAGGACAGACCCCTCTCAAAGTAATTGCTTCTGTGCTTCAACTTTTTTTAGACAATGCCAAGAATATCCGCTTCCCATCCCATCTGCATTGGGAATGTGGCAGGGCTGGACTGCCAACTCTAACTGAGTATTCCAGAAGGTCTCCCTCTGCCAACCACAATGCCATGTTAGACATTTCAGGCAGTCCTACTAAGATCCCCAGAACTGCTTTCAGACCCAGAGGTCACGTAGAGATGGTGGCCAGTTCCAGGAGTCCAGATCTCTCCTGGAGAGGTTGGTTAGTTATCCTAAACAGATAGAGCCTTGCTCCCTACTTCCTGCTTCTAATCTAGACTGCCCGCACGCATACACACCCCCTCAAATAGCACAAATTCTTCTGGCTTTCTCCATCGGATCCAAGAAAGCTCACAGGATTAACAATACAATCCTATGCATGTCTACTCACTGAACGCAGGTGGACTTCCTCCCGGGAAAGTGCAGATCACAGTGATTCTCAAACATTTCAGCACCATTTTTAGAATGGTGTCTGGGACCCACCAGAAATCGTGTCATGGCCGCAAGTGCCATCATTGTGATGCCAGAGCCTGCCGCTTTCCTGAGAATGCAGCAATAAGTTGTGTGATTTCTCAGCCATTTTCCAATAGCAAAGTGAATCAGAAAGAAAAAGCCTGTTTACAACCTCGGCGCAAGCCAAACAACCACACAGCCCTCCCCCGTCCAGTGTCCCATCTTCCCATATTTCAATTTTCACTTAAATTGTCACAGTCACAAACCTTTATTGGCATAATAAAATAATACCTCCAAAGTATGATTAATATATAAAATTAATCAGTTTAAAATAATGGTTAAATTTCCAAAAATCCAAGATTGGGTCTTTGCTAGATCAAGGAAACCCCAGAAATGGGTGTTTAGCGGCCAAAGTATTGAACAGGTGAAAACCTTCAAATACCTGGGAATACTATTCTCGTACAACCATTCTTGGATAGGTCATCAGAAAATGGGGCAAGAGGCAGCAAACATCTCCACCCGGGCAATATTAAGATTTTTCTACAAAGAAGGCGGTTCATTTGTCCCGGCTGCCCTCAAGGTGCTTAACGCCAAAGTCCTCTCCCAACTACTCTATGGCATACCACTCTGGATAAAAGCCTATAACCCTTCGTTGGAAAAAATCCAGGCAGTGTTCCTGAGAAAAATCCTAGCTCTCCCAAATTCCGTGTCATACTCGGCCTCGTGCCTTGAGCTAGGCCAAATGAAAATCGAGACACTGGCCTGGTTGAGAACTTTGAAATTTTGGCTGAAACTGTGTTTTAACAACTCCCAAAATGGCTTATTATTTCAACTTAAAAAGGATTCCTTTTCTCCATCTGCTATATGGGAAGAAAAAATCATCCAGATGGGCTTAAGTGTAGATCACCTTGGAGCAGTCCCTCTTGCGGCGGCGTACCGCCTGATCAAGCAGAGATTACTAGACACCCAGGCTCAAGAGCTCCTGAGTGCAGTACATAGTCTTCCCCCCCCCCCCCCGGATTTGGCAAATGCCCGTTATAATGGGCAAAGTTCCGAATTATCTTTTAGGGTTGGTAAACTGCAACGAAAGGCGGGCCTTTACTTTAGCCCGCTGTAACGTTATGCCTTCTGCAGTGCTTTGGGGTAGGTTCAGAGGGATTCCCTACAGGGATAGAATCTGTCCATGTGCTTCGGGTGAGATAGAGATTGAAACCTTGGCTCACCGGCTCCTCCATTGCCCTTTACATGAAGAGGCCCGCTTAAAGCATATTGACCCATATATTCCCAGGGGATATCAGATTCCAGATTTGGAATTGTTAAGATCATTTCTTCTGTCACCCAATCCGGAATTTATAAAACAACTGGCTGCCTTTTTAGATAGTATCGTGATATCAAACAATAGTAGAACGTACATAGAAGAGTGTTCTTAGGGTTTGTTTTTAACCATTATTTAAAACTGATTAATTTTATATATTAATCATACTTTGGAGGTATTATTTTATTATGCCAATATTACTTAAATCACTTAAATTGTCCTGCCACCCACTGGGGGGGTCTGGACTCAGAGTCTGGAAACCACTGGTGTATAGGATTGCAGTCTGAGGTATACCAACAATGTATCAAACTGAAAACCAAACCATGTCAAAAAATGAAACAACGATAGCAGGCACAATCCACCCAAAGACACATCAGAAGAGCAAACAGAAACACAAGCCACTATAGGCAGTGGTGGGATTCAAATAAATTAACAACTGGTTCTATGATGTCATAGCCAGAGCCAAAAAACCCCGAAGCCAGCCAAGGTAAGCGAGTGGGTGCGGCCCGGCCATTTAACAACCGGTTGTATAGAACCTGGGTGAACCCCCTGAATCCCACCACTGACTATAGGCCACAGTCCAAGTTAGAGAAGCCAACTGAGAGAAGGTCCTTGTCCTCATCTGAAGCATTGGCAGGGAACCAGCTGCATCTCCATGCAGGAGAGGGCGTGGGGGAGTCACCACTGGGAAGGCCCTCTTTGGTGTTCCCACCGGCCCCACACCAGACAGCCATGAGATCAGCAAAACAGCACCACGCAAACAGGCAGACCATGGAAAAAACAGGGGAACATGGACAAATGCATTCCCTTGAGTCACATAGCCCAATTTTACAGGGAAAGGACAATACACACCGGTTAACTTGGTCAGCAGACCAAAGGCTGGCCCTCTTCATCAAATCACGGCTTCACACCATGGCTTCTAGTGCTGGCTGGCCACAAGGCAGACACTCCCTTGTACCTGGCCTACTTCTAGGAGGCGGCACATGCCCACCATGGCTCCATGCTCCAGAAATGAACTCCAATTTGCACTTCCTGCAGGTTGAGGAGGGGGCTGCAAGGCTCCAGCACCCTCCAAACAGCTTCCCTACCCTCTGATGTCCCTTTCCATGCTACCCATTCCTAGGCCACTCCCCTTAAGGGGAATGGCCCTTTTTAATGTTCAATGGTGGGTCGTGACCCACCACTTTGAATAGCACTGTGTTAGTGCATCGCTAGTAAAAGCTGAATACCAAAAAGGCCTGTCCTACCAATTTTTCTGAATTTTTTTTTTCTATTGCAAGTGGAGAGATGACAGGGGGCGGGCTCAAGATTTTGGAGCGTGGTGCCACGATTTGCTCTTTCTCTGAGGGGATCTGACACACAATTTTCTTTTTTTGGGGGGGGGGGTCTATTTTTTAGCAGCACCCCCCTTAGAACTCAGGAGTGAGTCTAAGGTGTAAGCGTCACCTTGACCTTGGAGGCAACACTAGTGTGCTGTTTTCGAAGGCTCAGGCTGCTGTTCTGAGAAGGAACGTTGCATCCAGACTCCATGTCTGGGAAGCCTCCGGCCTCCTGCTGCCCACACACAGAGCAGCGGCAGAAGTTTTGCAAAGAAGTTGTAACTTGAATTCAAGATTAACCAGAACTACAACCCAACAAAACCAAAACGACACAAGACAGATGTGACTCTAGTAGAAACTGAGGAAATATAACTGTAAAGATATTAACAGACGAACAGCTTCAGAGCGACAGGAAGAGACGAGAGGGAAAAGACAGAGATATCGCTCCTCCTCCTTCTACACTTAGACTGGCAATAGAAACTTTTCAACAACTTGAGAAATCATACTTCTAACTAAGGGATTCCTGAAGGGCTTGTAAGACATTGATTGATTAGTTTGGACTGATATTTGTTTTTACAACTAACCTGGACTTTCTGACTGCGTTTTCCTGCCCCCCCCCCCACCTGCTTGGCTTTGTGGACGACTGCGGAAGACGGAACTGGCAGTTTTACAACTTAATCGCTGTCCTGCTTCAAAGGAGGAATTTGAAGGAACTGATTGCTGGCACTGATTGCTGGCACTAATTTACAATGGGACTCTAATTTGGTAGCTATATCTAAACTGCAAATTAAGTAGAATAGATTTAATTTATAAATGTGATTGAATTATAATTGGGACGCTGGATTCGGTAGCTATATCTAAAGTGTAATTAAGCATTTTCGACTGAATTTATAAATGTGAATGAATTATTCTGAAAGTTTGCTGAAAGGAGATCATGGCGCATTAAGAATTACCCAAATAGAAGAACAAACACTAAAAATTACTTTCGTTTTTTGCCTGACTGAACTGGTTGTAGATAAACATTTGTTGGTTTAGCATCTGACACCTTGAGGCAAAAGGATGTCAAGACAGGAGAAACAAGAGCGTAAGCAGGAATTTATTACTCAGCATGTACAGAGCTTATTAAGTAAATTACTCGCAGAAGTCCAACAGGTGAAGCGGCAAGTGTTAGATGTTAAGAATATAGGACAGGGACTCTTACAGGACTGGGGGACCTTATCAGAAGAACTTACCTATTTTAATGACTTTATGAATGGATCTGGAAGTAGAAAGTCAGATAAGATAATGGACCGAACAGAGATAAATTGTGAAGCTGGAACTGGATCAGTCAAGCTCAGACACTATAATACAGAGTCCCTTAGAGATAATAACTGAGTTTGTGTGGAGCCAAACTGCATCCCGTCTAACTCCAGGAAAGGAAGTAGATTTAATGGAGCAACAAATTAAAAGTACATGCGAGATAACTAGAGCTCTGAAGATGAACTTGGACTAGTGAAAATTTATGACTAGAATGCAGGGTGATATGGGGATGTGGACAGAGGCGATTGAAGAATTTTATGGAGAGTTAGAGATAAATGCCAAGAAACAACAACTTGAGCTACTGATGTTTCGGATGGAGATGCAGAATCTTTTTCAAGAGTGTTCAGCGAGGAATTCATACAGTAATAATGTAATGCAGACAGATAGCCGAAATGGGCCCGATAAACTGAGAAGGGAGAAAGAAGAAGAAATTCTGAGTAGCAATAGTATCCATTGCTTAGAGATACTTAAGAAATGACTGAACTATTGTAAGCATTCTTATTTATATTCTCCGCTTATTATTGCTCAAGTCAAATGTTTAACACTTTTAAATACTTTGCTTTTAATTAGTATATTCTCTGCATTTTATCTCTTGTTAAAAAACTAAAACAGTGACTTAAAGATGATTGAATAACGTCCAAGTTAAATGTTTAAGGCTTTTAAATACTCTTTTTAATTGGTTTTACCCATTGAGGTTACATTGTGCTACATTGATGGAAGGATAGTGGAATAAAGATTATAAGCTAATATAGTAGGATATAGAAATGTTGGGTTAGAGTTAATTAGATAATTATAAATGGAAATAAGAGACAGTAGGTTTTGTATATAAGATAATTAAGCAATGTTAAAGTTATGATATAGATTGTATACAAACATCCACATATGTAAGATAATTAAGTTGTAATCTGTGTGGACCTTTTGTGTGACTCTTTCTATGCATTATTCCATTCCCCATATATACCTATATAAAATAAAAATCTTAAATGAGAAAAAAAGGAAGTGGAGAGATGACAGAAACGTTTTGCAGTTCCCAGAGTCTTAGAGTTTTCCCACTGTGTGCCCCCAGAGGGCAAAGACCAACATTTCAGGGAAATTTAGGCCTTGGAGCTGTTTGCAGGATATTTCACCACCACTTTGGCAAAAAATCAAATTTTATTTTTCATAGTTGGGGACTCGACTTTAGAATCCACTTAGTTTTCAATCCCTCAGTTACAGGTAAGTACCTGTAATCAGTTGTGGAACAAGCAATGCACTAATGCATGTAACGTAGGAACTTGAACAGAATTGCATTATTCTCACTTTATAACTGATTCTCATAACTTTCTCATATTGAGGGTTTCAAAGTGTTTCCTGTGCACAGGGTCTTCGAACAGGCTACCCCAACTTTAGCTGTGCTGGTAGAAAGAATAAGGGTCCAGCTTTTCACAGGCAGAGAAGTAATCAGCTGAGCAAGCAGCTAATAAAATAAGGGATTTTTCCCCCTGTGTCCAGGATATTCAAAGTTCAAACAGGAAAAAGCTCAACCCTCAATATGAAGTTTTTTCCCCCCTGAAGCTTCTTACAAGTCAATGAGACATAACCTGGGGCCATGCGCTGCTAGATCCTGCAAGAGCTGCGACTGTTTGCAGAGGAAAAAACTGAATTTTGGGGGGGAAATCTCCCTGCACAAGTCCAATTTCTGAATATGATTTCCATTAGAATCAATGGATCAGGACCACGGAGAGTAATGAACACACACACATAAAAGGTCTACATAAGATGCCTTTTTGTATCGCTGCTGCTTCAGGTACATGGAAACACCTTGAATTTATCCTGAAGGCATTTCTCCCATCTTAGCGGTCCCTTTAAACTGTAGTAAAAATGCACCTGTGACAGTGTTGCGTAAACAGATCTCTGGGTGATTATGGTTAAAATTGGGGTTTTTAGGAATACTGTCATGTTATATACAATTTGATGTAGAATTTCATGCAGAATACAATGAAACAAACTATAGTATAGTATCTTCATTCTTTCAAAGGTTATGGTCAAAGAACTGAAAACGAAAATACAGTCAAGCCTCATTTCCCATGACCTCAGTATCTGGGATCTCGCTTATCTGTGAGGGGCTGTTCGGTTACCTACCTTCGCTTACCAAGAAAGCAGCTCCAGAGACCCTCACTTATATTTAGCAGGGGGAGAGCAATTGTCCCTTTTCACCCCAGCACAGTGTCTTTCTCGTGGCTGTTGCTGGTGGTGTTCTCCATTCCTTTAGATTGTGAGCCCTTTTGGGACAGGGAGCCATTTAACTTTAATGTTATTATTTGCCTGTAAACCGCTTTGTGAACTTTATGTTGAAAAGCGGTATATAAATACTAGTGATTGATTGATTGATCAAAAGAAATATCCAAAAAGAAAAGAAAGAGCACTGACAGCCAGACAATTCTTGACCTATTAGCTGATTGGCTAATAGTCGAGAGAGCTATTGCAAATACTGTCATGTAAAAATTGTGGGCTTAGATAACTTTTGAAGTGGACAAAAGAAAGGGAGGAACCAGGCACACCACCCTGAGCTCCTTGAAAGAAGGGTAGTATAAAAGTGTGAAAAATACGACTCAATGAATCATTTTGTCAGATGGGGTGTTAAAAATTTATGGGCCCTGAATGTCAAATGACCTACATATGCCACTGTGGGGGGTGATTGTGGGCTTGGGGGCAGCAGGAGGGGGCACGCTGCTGGGGGAAGGATGCAGGTGTCCCCCCCCCCATTTTTCACCTTTTTAAAAAACCCAGGTGTGCTAACAGTTCTGGAAATAACTTCACTTCCTGTTGTGATATCTATTCCTGGGCACTGACACTGTGCTACACTTTAATTAGCTACTCTACTGCATAGCCTATATGTGAAGTTTATATTTTTTGCTCCAATGTGCATCACTTTACAGTTACCTACATTGAAACGCATCTGGCATTTTGTTGCCTATTCCCCAGTTGGGAGAGATCCTTCTGGAGCTCTTCACAATCCCTTCTGGTTTTCACCACCCAGAAAAGCTTAGTGTCTTCTGCAAACTTGGCCACCTCCTCGCTGCTTATCGCTGTCTCCAGGTCATTTATGAACAAGTTGAAAAGCACGGGCCCCAAGACAGATCCCTGGGGCACTCCACTTTTCACCTCTCTCCATTGTGAAAATTGGCCATTGACCCCCACTCTCTGTTTCCTGGCCCTCCACCAATTCTGGATCCATCAGAGGACCTGCCCTCTTATTCCCTGACTGTGGAGTCTTCTCAGCAGCCTTTGGTGGCTGAGCGGGGAAGCAGTTCCATAACCCGCTGCAGATGCTGAAACCTGCGTGGTGCAAGGGTCACGGTGCCAACCCGGAGGCTGCACCAGGCTCTCTGGAGGTCGTGCCGAGATCCCAGCCTCTTCAAACAACCTCCCAGACATGAGTGAAAGTCACTGCTGGCTGTGTTTGGAAGGTGTTCTGAGGCACAGGCTCAGCCTCCACCTGTGCCCGATGCTGAGTGTGCAGACAAGAAAGGCCCAGCGCACCAGTGTGGAGCGGGGATTGCTATGTTCGAATTTGGGAGACGAGTTCACATGTCCTCTCTTGGTGTGACGTTCACCGGGTGACTTTGGGTCATCCTTCTCTTCCAATCGATGCAAGTGAGAGGAAAGCTATGTGAACCACCTGAAACCCTTGGAGAAAGGGTGTGAAATTCAATGTCAATCAACCATGGAATTCAGAAGTCTTAACCTTGTATATTCTAAAAACTTATTACTGATAATCAGCCCCTTTCCTTACATGCTCCATGTACATCGTTGCACAGCTGGAAATTGTGCAAATATATTACAGTCGTGAAGCCAAAGATGAAAAACAGCAGCTTGCTGTAGTCCACCCAGCAAATTTGTGATGGAGCCAAGATTTGAACTGAGAGCTTCTTTGCTAATAGCTACCATTCTTACCCAATATGCATACACAGAGGTTTCTATAAACAGGAAAAGGCCTTGCTGACCAGGGCAGAGGATCTCATTCAGCATCTGTGTTCTCCCACAAGATACCCCTGAGAAGGATGACATGAAAATACAGTGGACCCTCAGTATCTGTGGGGGATCCATTCCAGGACCCCCACGGACACTGAATTCCACTGATTATGAAATCCACAGGGGTGGTGGTGGAAGATGCACAGTGCCACAACTGCTTACCTGGGAGCTGCCCCCGGCCCTCTGGAGGTTGCACGTGGCATCTTCAGATGTCCACCAGCCTGTGACTGGAAATTGCTTCCAGTTTGCAGCAGCAACTTCTGGTCTCATCCAGCTGTGGGCTCAGCATCCACAGTTGCTTAAATCCTGCAGGTAAAGGCCCACTGTATACCAAAGTCCTGCCAACAGGTATTCAGAGGCTGAACCTGGAGGTGATGCATAGCAATCATGACTAGTAGCACTTGATCAACTAGTGCTTGATCAACTTGAACATGACTAGTAGCACCTTCTCCATGATGTGCAAAAGAGATACAGAATTTGGATGTAGTGTCTGATTTACAGACAAACGAGAATTCTTATTTCATTAGCAACAGACATCGCTGAGTGCTGGCTGGAGGAGATGCTGAAGCAGAACAGATGCCAAGATCCGTTGAGAAATATGAAGAAATATCTAGCATTTTACAAGAGGGACATATGTAAACACAAGTACCACATCAAGAGAGACCTCAGAATACATTTTCCAGGAAGCCCTGGAATGCGTTTCCAGGTTTGAAGCACAGCATTGCACCAGTCCTCATTGTTCCTGGATACCAGTATTGGCTTGTACATGCTGCACACTTGCACACTTCTCTTCTAAAGGTCAGGGCTGTTTTTGATAACACAGTAAAAACCACCAGAGACAATGTGGAAGCAAACCAGCTAGCGTTTCCATTCAGATGGACACCCACTAACTGCCTTATAAGAAAATGGTTTTGCCTACTTCCTAAAAGCAAGCAGGAACAGTATGTTTTAGAGGCAAATGCATGAAAAAGCCAATCAATAACTACTGCATACAGCAGAGTGTCGAACGTAAGGCCTGCAGACTGGATGTGGCCCCCAGAAGCTCTCTGTGCAGCCCCCGTGATAACTAGGCTCTCCCCGCACGGCCCTTCCAGCAGCATCGCTTCAGCTGAGGCTCTGGGAGGGAGGGAGGGAAGGAGGCTCGGAAAGGGAGGAGCGGCCTGGGCGGAGGGACAGGCCAAGAGAAGCGGGAGAGAAGCTGCTGAGGAACGGGGAGAGCCAATCGCCACAAAGCCCCCCCCCCCAGCAGTGCTGCTGCTTCCAAGGCGCCACTTCATGGAGCTGCTCTTGGCTGCTCGGCAGAAGCAGCACTGCTGGGAGGGCAGCCTGGGTGGCAAACGGCTCTTCCACACCTTGGAAACGTTGCCAGAAGTTGGCGTATTTTCTCTTCTGTCTCCTGCAACAAATGAGTTTCTGTGCAAGAACAGGGTGCTTATTCCTGGCCACCATTTGTTTAATGATATCATTTCCTGCTTAATGTCGTCACTTCTGGCCCACACCTTGAAAACCGCTTGGCCCACTGCCTGAAGCAATGTTGATTTTTCATGCAGTGAAATCACACCCCTGGTATTATATGAAGGAACCTCCAGTCCCAGGCAATGTACGTCTGAAGAGCTGTTGGTGTCAGACTGAGAGAAGCCAGGTGGCGTCTGCTTTCCTCCCCGCTAGCTTAAAGGGAAGTGACACAGTTCAGTCCTGCATTCAATCCCCACTTAGGACCAGGTGGGGCTGGGAAAGATCATCCTCCCTGTCTGAAACCTGGAATCCTAGACTGCTGCCGCCACCGCCAGACAGTGTCAAGAGCACGAAGCAAGCTGGACCCAAGATCTTTCTGGCACCTCCACAGCACGATCTGCCAGGAAACGGCACCTGATTCCCTCCCCACCCCGTCTAGGGCATTTATTAAAGAGGACTTTTTTCTGGGAGCCTGGACTCCACCGGCATGCCTCCAATTCTGCCACCTTGAATGGCATCCCAGACCCACAGTCTGAGCCAGCTGCCATACCTGGCCTCTTCTTTAAAGTTTGCTACAGAAGAAAATCTGCAACTGACAAATCTAGGACTCCAATTCCCCCCCCCCCCAATGGAACAAGGCACTTAAATCATAACAAATAAACATTCCACAACATAAATCATAAAGTTTGAAGTGACCTACAAGGTCATCTAGTCCAACCCCCTGCCTGTAGCAGGAAATCTCCTCGAACAGCTCCGGCCTCTGCTTGAAGGTCTCCAGCGAGGGAGAAAAAAGCACCTGCATCTGCCACCTGTTCCACTGTCCAACCGCCCTTACAGGCAGGAATTTCTTCCTGCTGGACAACTTACAGACCAACACTTCTCATGCTCCTGGCTTCAATCACTTGCAGTACAATTCTGTGTAAGCCTACTCAGAAGCAAGCCCCATTGTGCTGAATGCGGCTTACTCCCAGGAAAAAAGTAGATATGATTATGTCCTAGGGCAGTAGCACTGGAAACTTCAGACCTCATCCCAGAATAAGGATGGATCATTCCTTTTTGCTGCCTTACTTCCCTGTGGGGCCAACCCTGCTGAGGCCACATTGCACGGCAAGACCATGCACTCTTGGCTGGGCCAGCAGAACACCGAGGGAAGCTCCACAGTGGGACAAATTCAGTGTCAGATTACTTTGCTCTGAGATGTTCCCATGACTGATAACTGAGTGATAACTCTTCCTCAACCTGACAGGAAGGTTGGGAGTTCAAGACTGCACGACGGAGTGAGCTCCCGTTGCTTGTCCCAGCTCCTGCCAACCTAGCAGTTCGAAAGCACCTAAAAATGCAAGCAGATAAATAGGGACCACTTCGGTGGGAAGGGAACGGCGTTCCGTGCGCTATGGTGTATATTCATGCTGGCCATGTGACCACGGAAGCTTGTCCTCGGACAAACGCCGGCTCTACAGGCTTAGAAATGGCGACGAGCACCACCCCCTACTAGACCATCCGGTCGTGGGTAAACCTTTATCTTTTTACCTTCTTCATTGGCTACATGAAGACCTCTGTATGGCTGACCCAAGGCCTCCCAGGGTCTGGGACAAATACTGCCCTCCCTTCCCTGGTGAAGCCCAAGGCTCTGTTCCCCCTGCCACTCTCTAGACTACAAGAGGAGGCTGGAGCACAAGTGTGGGAGAATGGAAAGCAATGGGTTGGAGCATCACTGTAGCCCGCCTCCCCTCTACGCTTCCCAACAGGTGGTTTTTGGAGGCCACTGAACCTGGAGAGAGCCTCTATCTACCACAACCAATTGGGATGCCTGGGATGGCCAATAGAGGGCTTCTTAGCCCCTAATCCAAGTGTATGCAAGACTCCACTTAAGATTTTGTGGCTGCCTCTGGGGGCAGCTGGTAGACAACGGTGGGAAAACAGGATGCTGGACTAGATGGACCTGTGGCTTGATCCAGGAGAGTGATGTTATGGAGAAAACCAACACCACTAGACCCCTAAATAGCATATATTGTTGGGGGTCTTAGTTCAGTGAGAGAGCCCCTGCTTTGACTGGAAGAGATCTCCGGTTCAGTCCCTTCTAGTTCCTCCCAGAAAGGCTAGGAAAGACCCCTCATCTCAAACCCTGGATCCCATGCCAGTCAGTGCAGGGAACAGTGCCTTGGTCTTGCTAGATCATCGACCTCATGCAAGGCAGCCTGGCATGAGGTGTGAAGAATTATTAAGGGAATTCAGGAGAATGCAACGGGGTTGATGCAAAATAGAAAAAAACTGAACTATTTCAGTTCAAGTCAGCACAATTTTCTCCCAGCTGGAGGCAAACAATAGGTCAGAATATTTCCTTTAGGTGAACAGGCTGGCATTAACCATTTTTTGCCAAGCTGAATTTCTGAGTAGTACATCAGCTCTGAAAGGCATATCCATTACGTTTTTGGCCCAATCACATTACAGATGTTACAGATGAAGTGTAAATGAGGACTTTTACAGCAAAATGCTAGTTTACAAGAGAGAACCAGAGGATTTTAGCATGACAGGCAGAAGTCAATGGGGAAAAAAAATCTTACATCTCAACTCAAGGTTTTACTGTCTTATAACTTGCATCTTCCAAGGGAAAAAAAAAGAGAGAGAGATGATTATTCCAATGTGATTTTATACGTACAGAGAAATATCAATCTGATTAGGCTTTCGACCATTCAGCCATCCCTTTCCATTTAACTCACTTTCCTACTATATGTTTCCATGGATTCCAAGTATATAACTTCACATGTAGCAGGTTTAATATGCATTAGGGTCTTTATTGTTTTAGGCACAACAGAATAATCCAGACCCTATGTTTCTATAGCAACCAAGTACAAAAGGAAATTGAGCAAATGCCCTCACACTGTGCAACACCACCCTGCAAATCTGAAATTAAAAATACCTTTTAGCAAGTGCCAAATTAATAGTGCCATCACTACCTGTAGTGACCATATATTCAAAAGTGCATGAAGATCCCAGGGATCTCTGCAAGACTGACAGCCTAAAGAAATCTGCCAAAGATTTAGTTTTAACATATTGCAGGGAAGTCTTGCAACCAAAGCATGCACAGTCCAGTTCACAGACAGACAGGTCTCATTTGCATGCTGTTAACATGCAATGCAAGAAATACCAAATTAATGATGGGTTGCACATGCACAGGGGACAGATTTGGAAGCCAAAAAAGGGGTCGCTTATTCACAGACGAGGGTCTTAAAGGGAAGGGCACAGATTTTCCCAGAGCCCTTTATAAGCCTATCAGTGAACAGTACAAGTGACTCTTCCTTCTCAATGCGGCTAGTTTAAGCACATTTATTTCCTAGGAGATTTTTAAAACTAACTTGCAGATGAATGAAACATGCTTTCTGGGTTTGCTGCAACACAAGAGCATTTGCCACTCAAAGAGGTAGAGTATTTTAAGGTTTGGATTTGATCTTATTTTTTTTTTAAAAAAATAGTATTAATAAAAAAAAATTACAAGCTAGTTAGTAAGTTCCTACACTGGGAAGGCTGCTTCCCCCTTCCTTTTAGTGGAACGCAGAAGCCATCTCTTGTACAGCAGTACATGGCAGCTTCTGCCCCCCAGGGAGAGAGAAGGGGGAAGGAACCGTTTCCCCCCTTGGAAGTTCTCTGGCGCAAGCCCCGGGGCACCGAGAGCCAGGCGCAGCCAAACGGCGCAGAGAGCCTCACGGAAGGCGCCCGGGTGATGGTGGCGCCGGGCTTGTTACCTGAGTGCTGGCCTGCCGGCCTCGCTTTCCTCGGGCTGACAGAGTCATTCTGCTCCGCTTCGAAGGATGCAGAAGCCCCGATCGCCAGCAGCGGCAGCAGGAGCAGCGCGGACTTTTGCAACATCCTCTACTAAGTTTCCGCTAAGTTTCCGCGGCGTGCGCTCTGCCGACTCGCTCTCCGCCCTGCCCACGCCGTTGTCTCCTCCCGAGCGTCAGCAAAGCCGCGGGTCTGGCTGCGCGGGGCCGCCGGGTGCACCTGAGCCAGCACCTCTCGCTCATCGCAGGTGACCAACCTGGCACTTTTATAGCCTCCGTTGTCTGGCTCGACGCCCACCCTTAGATCAGGAGCCAATCAGAAGCCGCGGGGGCAGCCAATGGGAGGCGGCGCTCATTCAAGCGCAGGAAACGTGGGACTTCAATGGAAGAATTTTTTCCAGCCTATTTACGCATCTTCCAAACAGGAGCATTTTAGACTCGCACACGCAATTTCCATGCAGCTACTAAGGGGGGGGGGGAATCCACGTTCAGCTGCAGTCCGCTGCACCCTGGAAACTCAGTGGCACGTGGGTCTGAGTCAAAATCAGAGGCTCCTCCGTGAGAGAAATAGCTCTGGTGGATGATTAGTCCCGCGCCTCTTCCACCCTTCCTGCTAACTCAAGACAGTAAACGCGACTCCTTTCCCTGCCTCATTTTATGGTCACAACAAGGCTGAGAGGTAGGAAAGGCTGAGAGGTAGTGACTGGCCGGAGGCATCCAGGGAGCATCACTGCTGAAGGGCGATTTCCTTCCTCTAATCTGAAGTTCTAACCACTGCAGCCCATTGATGGCTGCCTGACTTCTAAAGTAGATCATCTCTTATATAGTGTGTGGGGCATAATCTTACTTCTAAATGTTACAATGAAATGCCATTAAGGAAACCAGAGTCCCCAGTGCTTCAGTCTGTATGCAGGGATTGCCACATGAAGCTGCATACGCGCCGCTATGCGATTTTTTTCCCTCCCTTCCAAGTTTAAAGATTATACCAGCACACATGATATCTGATTGTTTTATGCCCTGCTCTGCTCTTAATAATGTAAGTACTTTCCCTTGGAAGGTGAATCACTGATATGAGGGCACCGTCCTAACCAACTTTCCAGCACTGACATAGCTGTGCCCTGCCTGATAGGGCACGTGCTGCATCCTGAAGTTGGGGGGGCAATCATGGAGGCCTCCTCAAGGTAAGGGAATGCTTGTTCTCTTTGCATTGCCCTTACCCCAGTGCTGGAAAGTTGGTTAGGATTGCACCCTAAATCATGAAGAACTCTGAGCCTGGATCTCCGTGAGATCTACTTCCAAACAAATACGCCCAGGAGAGCTGAACAGAGGTCTTAAAATGCCCCTGTGCATAGTGAGCCACTGAAACAAAATTATACAATGAAAGAAAGGGAAGGATCAAGAATCAACTAGTGATACTGAGATGGCCTAGAATGAAATGATTGAGAAGCACCACATCTGAGGAGATGTGAAGATTTATTTATGATGGCTCATTCACACGTGCAAATCATTCAGAGATCAGTCAGGTCAAGCACTGGCTGGGCTGATGCAAGCAGGCACCCTCAGTAACACTGGCTACCCAATTTGCCATTAGGGGTGCGTAGGAGTGCCATGGGAGTCCAGTGTAGGGCTTGACCCCAGACCCCTCCAGCAGCATCCTTGTGTGGGCACTGAAATCATCACTTGACGACCAGTCATCAGCTGATAAGTGTGCATGCCCTAGTCAACACTTGATGGCTGGCAGCTGAGTATGTGAATTGACTCCACTGGAAAGCATGTCAGGTGGGGCCCATGTAAGAAGAAATGGAAGTTCTCACAGTGATATAACATCTGTGATGGCCCATTTATGCAGGCAAGTCATCACTTGACGTTGCAGTCATCCAGTGATGTGTGCGCATGCATGAACTACTAGCCTGAATTCATGCACTTTTTTATGCATGGAGCTGATCTTCGTGGCTCTGGTTGTCCTACACACGTGCGCTCCAAGTCCTGAGCAGGTGGGTTTGGTTAGGGCGACAGCAATCCCGAATCTGCAGCTGCAGGCACCAATGTTTTAATCCATTGCTGCGTGATTGGCAGGGGCGGGGGGGCCGCCCATCTACGTTATTGACAGAAACAATGGCAGCCAACAGCACAGATGCAGAGGAGCATTTCAGGCTGTGGCCAGTGGCCACCCCCCACTGCCACGGAAAGCCTCTTTGAGACTGTGGGAGGCTTATAGCACAAGTCCCAGTGTGCTCAGTGGGTCTTACTCTTAGGAAAATGTTTATAGGGTTGCAACCTTATAGCCAACTTTACAGCACTAATGCAGCCACAATGCACCCCTAAGATCAGAGGGCAAACAATCCTTTACTTTGAGGAGGCTTCCGTGACTGCCCCCCCCCCTGGAGGATGCAGTGTTGGCACGACTCCATCGGCCCTGGGAAGTGAGGACGAGGCGTCAAGTGATTCAGCACATTTCAGTGGCTGGGCTGGGGACTGCCCTCTTTTTCATTGCACAAAATGGACATCAAGTCAAGTGAGGAAAGGTTGAGGAAAGGTAGCCGGCTGTGACAGCGCCTGGAGCGGGGCCACAGCGTGAAGCGTCACTGCGCCCCTGGGGCCATTGCCTCACACACACACACACACACACACACACACACACACACACCGCGTCCGGAATCGCTTCATTTGGGAATGTTCCCGAACGCAAGGGAGGGCGGGCAGGCAACACAAGGCAGCAGCCCTGGCTCCTCTCCTCTGCCTTAGCCTGGAGAAGAGGAGGCTGGGAGAGGACCCAAGAGCACTCCTCAAGGGCCTGAAGGGCTGTCACCAGGAAGGAGGGGCAAATCTGTCCTCACCTGCCTGCGACAGCAGAACTGGGTCCAATGGGTACAAACTGCAAGAGAGGAGATTCCGGCTGGACATCAGGAAGAAATTCTTGACGATGAGGGCGGTTTGACAGTGGAACAGATTGCCGAGGGGGGGGGTGGATTCCCCCTCACTGGAGACCTTCAAGCTGAGGCTCAACAGGCACCTGCTGGAGTTACTCCAGAACATTTCCTGCTAGATGACCTTGTAGGTCCCTTCCAATTCTATCATTCTATGAAATTTGGACAAGGAAAGCACAATCCTAACCTGGAGTTAGGCTGGCATAACGTAGGCCAGCAAAGCTTGACTGGCACAAGGGACACCGTAAAGTATGTTTGGACCACTTTCGGAGAGTCCCACACACAGACGTGTGCCCTCCTCCATGACCCCAAGAGTGGTCCAAATGCTTTTTATGGTGGCTCTTGTGCAGGCCAAACTGTGCTGGCCTAACTCCTGGCCTAACTCCAGGTCCAGAATCCTATAATTTGGGATTCTTTTCAGCTTGTAGAACCTGAGGATGTGGACAGGATTCTCTGGAGTGTGAGACCTGCTGCTTGCCCGCTGGATCCTTGCCCAGCATGCCTAATTAGAGCTGCCCGGGAAGGACTGGCCGAATGGACAGGGAGGGTGGTGAATTCATCTCTGAGGGAGGGGGTGCTGCCGCCTGCTTTGAAGCAAGCGATAGTTCGCCCCCTCCTGAAGAAACCCTCCCTGGATCCCACAAATTTAAATAACTTTCAGCCCGTCTCGAATATCCCATTTCTGGGCAAGGTGATTGAGCGGGTGGTGGCATCCCAGCTGCAGAGGGTACTGGAGGAAACGGATTATCTGGACCGATTCCAATCTGGCTTCAGGCCGGGATTTGGGACGGAGACTGCCTTGGTCGCCTTGGTGGATGACCTACGCCGAGGAATGGACAGGGGGAGTGCGTCCCTGTTAGTCCTGCTGGACCTCTCAGCGGCCTTCGACACCATCGATCATGGTGTCCTTCTGGGTCGGCTGGCTGGGTTGGGGCTTGGAGGCACTGTTTTACAGTGGTTCCGCTCCTTCCTGACTGACACATCCCAGAAGGTGGTGCTGGGGGACGCTTGTTCGGCACCCCGACCTCTTAAGTTTGGGGTGCCACAAGGGTCTATCTTGTCCCCCATGCTATTTAACATCTACATGAAGCCGCTGGGAGAGGTCATCCGGGGGTTTGGGGTGGGGTGCCATCAATATGCTGATGACACCCAACTTTATCTCTCCTTTCCCCCTGATTCTGAGGAGGCAGTTGAGGTCCTGAATCGTTGTCTGGAGGCAGTTGGGGGCTGGATGTGGGCGAACAAGCTGAAATTAAATCCAGATAAGACAGAGGTGCTCTTGGTCCGGAAATCCACAGCTCGGGTATTGGATTATCGCCCTGCCCTGAATGGGGTTGCACTCCCTCTGAAGGAGCAGGTTCGCAGCTTGGGGGTTCTCCTGGATCCACAGCTGCACCTGGAGTCCCAGGTGGCGGCGGTGGCCAGGGGAGCCTTTGCTCAGCTTCGG
Organism: Lerista edwardsae; assembly: GCA_029204185.1. Lineage (NCBI taxonomy): Eukaryota > Metazoa > Chordata > Lepidosauria > Squamata > Scincidae > Lerista > Lerista edwardsae. The sequence goes on along the minus strand of JAJKFI010000148.1, from coordinate 236,418 downwards.
CTGATCCACCAGCTGCGACCGTACCTGAGCTGTGCGGACCTGGCCACAGTGACCCATGCCCTAGTGACATCTAGATTAGATTATTGCAATGCGCTCTACGTGGGGCTGCCTTTGAAGATGGTCCGGAAATTACAACTAGTACAGAACGCAGCTGCTCGGGTGGTTGCTGGGGCACAGCGGTTTTACTCTGTCGAGCCGTTGCTTCGGCGACTACACTGGCTGCCGGTTCTGTTCCGGGCCCAATTCAAAGTGACCTTTAAAGCCCTTTACGGCTCGGGCCCAGGGTATTTGAGGGACCGCCTCCTTCCATAGAACCCTACCCGTACTCTGAGGTCATCTGGGGGGGGGCCTTTTGACTGTGCCGCCACCAGGAGAGGTGAGAGGGGTGGCGGCCAGCAGGAGAGCCTTCTCGGCGGTGGCACCCCAACTTTGGAATACCCTCCCCTTAGAATTAAGAACTGCTCCCTCGTTGGCGGTATTTCGGCGGGGACTGAAGACTTTCTTGTTTAAACAGGCTTTTAGTTGCTGACAGGCTGGCTGGTCTTTGTATTCTTTTATTTTTTGTATATAATCGTTGTATATTGTATATTTATATTGTTTTTAATTATTGTTTTTAAATTATGTTGTTATTCTGTTTTTAATTGTTTTTGTAATGCCGCCTTGAATGCCTTTTTAGGCAGAAAGGCGGGGTAAAAATCCTTAAAATAAATAAATTGCACCCGGAGCCAGTTATTAGAGCTTGGTTTGATGCCCCTAATGTCCTGGGGGCTGAGGCCTCTGGCCAATGCTTCACAGCTGGCTCCTGATGCCAGCCTTAGGCATGAGGTGGCAGTGCATTTGCAGGAAGAGTCTTCAAACCAGTGTTGGGCACTATTAGGACAGAGATCTGTGCATAAGGAGGTGGGCGATTCAGGCTAGCTCATGCATGCATAAGAATAGACATGCTGGATTAGCCCAAAAGCCCATGTAGTTCAGCTTCCTGTATCTCACAGTGGGCTACCAGATGTCTCAGGGAGCACACAAGACAAGATACCTGTGCCACTGATGCATGTACCCATCATGGCTTGTAACCTGTGATGAACTATTCTCTATACATCCGTCCAATCCCCCTTTTAAGGCATCTAGGCTAGACACGATCACCATAGCCTGTGGCAAGGAGTTGCACAGATTAATTACATGTTGCATAAATAACTTTTGTTATATTCTCAGTGGTGTGCCCAGTCCACGCTCCGCCCTGGGGCCAGGTCAACACTCGGCGCCCCGATCGTCAGTTCCCTGCCCCCTCACCACCCACTAACACGCCCCCCGCCATGCCAGGCTCCCTTTTGGAGCTGTGCTGGGGCAAGAGCAGGTGGGGGTGGGCCCAACGAAGCTCGCCTCCCAGAGAGGTGAGACGTTTTGTCACTGCCTCCACCTGCTCCAGAAGCCGCCAGGGGCGTTCGCACCCCCTCCTGCAGAACGGCAGGATCGCAACTGTCTGTCCTGAATTTCTGTTCTGTTTTAATTTTTTTTGTCTGTTCTCAAATTTCATGCTCATTACTTGATGACTGCTGAGGTTACTGAGGGATGCCAACAAAAGATTTAATGAAAACAGGATCTTTTTTTAGAGTAGATGGTAGGTTTATTTTATTTGCTTCACCAACAACCTCAGGATCTTTCATGCTGGAATGCAGGAGCTGGCTTAGTGGCGCACCCAAATTTGGATTGGTACCTGGTTGGTGATGAGGTGGCAGAACAGCCAGGACCCATTGCGGACTTGACAGGGCCATCACGTACCTTGGAAAAACCTGTGCATGCCTCAGCGAGTGGGTCCAACGCTTTGCAAGGAAAACAGGCTTCGGACATATTGTCCAGCAATTTTGCAGCTCTTTATCAGTCTTTATCAATCATGGTTCAACTCAGGGTTTGCAGGCCTTACTGTGGTCTGCAATCTGGAGAGCTCGTGTGGGGCGGTCTTCAGTGTTCTGGGCCACTCCTAGTCCCTTTCCCACACTTCCTTTTCCCCTTTGTAGGTCCTCCGAGAGGAATTTTTCAGGGGGTACAAAGCAGGGGTGTAGCTAAGGAAGTGTGAGGGGGTGCAATTGCACCAGGCTACAAGCTTTAGAGGGGGGCAACAAGCTGAGCTTGACACTAGTGGCCAAAATGGTGAAAACCTTGGTATGCATGAATAATACCATCATGTTCTATACCATTTAAAGTAGAATGCATTGAAACAAATTGGAGTGCAATACATTCTATCAAAAGTCATGGCTGAAAAAATAAGAAAATGAAAAGACAACTGCGATGTCACTTCTGGGGCACTATTTTGCCACCTGCATTGGGCTACACTTTCATTAGCTACACCAATGGTACAAAGTTTCTCTTGGGCCCCTTTCCAAAGGGGGATGGAAAGGCAACACAGAGCAGGAGGGAGGGTGGGGGTGGGCAGAACAGAGACAGGGAGGGGCAATAAAGTGGTAACAGCCAGAAAAGTCTTTGGAACTCAGGTCTACTGGACTCCCTGATGCAGAGTCCAGGTCTACCCACCTGCACAGTATCAGATGCAGTAATGTGGGAAACCAAGCACACTCCTATGGGTCCAATTCTAGGGGGCCTAGTGCTGGCGGTGCACTTGCATTTCTGGTCCTGGGTGTCACAAAAGTGCTCATTAAAATCTCTTTGTTGGATAAATAGAAAGTCAGCTGAGCTCTCTGCTAAGAGCCGGTCCTTTGTTATGCTTTGATCCCTGTGGTATATGTGCTATATGCAGTGATGTCATTCAGGGGGAACGGACCAGAACGGGCGTTCCGGATCCTAACGGGCTCCATGGCTGGTTCCGGATTCCCGACAAGTGCCAATCAAAAGTGAGTTCCTGTTCCTAAATCATTTGAATGACACCACTGGCTATATGCGGTGTTCCAGTCGTTGACACTAAGCACTGCTTGCATGTAGATTCTCTTCTTTAAGAATTCCTTCCTCTGCAACAAAAGTTAGAAAGCCAGCATGGCGTATTGGTTAGCATGCTGGACTTAAATCAGAGACATTGCACGTTTGAATTCTCCCCTCGGTGAATTTGGGTGTCCATTTAAAAAACTCCAAAAGACTGAAACAAAAACAGACTCGAGTCATCAGGAGTCATAAGAAGATCCCCACTGGATCAGGCCAACGGCCCATCTAGTCCAGCTTCCTGTATCTCACAGTGGCCCACCAGAAGCCTCAGGGATTACACAAGATACCTGCATCTCATTGCCTTTCCCCTGCATCTGGCATTCTGAGGTGGCTTACTTCTAAAGCATGAAAGTTGCACTACCCATCACAGCTTGTAGCCTGTGATGGACGTTTCCTCCAGAAATCTGCACAGTTCCCTTTTAAAGGCACCTAGGCTAGACACCATCACCACTTTCTGTGGCAAGCAGTTCCACAGATCAATTACCTGCTGGGTAAAAAAGTATTTCCTTTTATCTGTCCTCATTCTCCCAACACTCAATTTTAGTGGATGTCCCCTGGTTCTGGTACTGTGTGTGAGAGAAAAGAACATCCCTCTATCCACTTTATCCCTGTTGAACTTCATCTTATTGTTTCAGCGCCTCCGCTGCCCAGGATGGCCTGGCGGGAGGGCACAGGAAGATTCTTCAGCCACCTGCCCCCCCCCCCATGGACAAAGCCAGCTGGCTTTGTTCTCTTTGGGGGGAGGGTGAGCGGCAGAGCGGGTGGCGGAAGCAGCTCCCCCGCAGAGTGGCTCAGCACATGTGAGGGGGGTGTATCGTATTGCCACCCCCAAGCCCAGTGCCGCCCAGCGCCATCCTGCGCCAGGGCTTTTGCCCCCTTTGCCCCCCATGACCATTATGGGCAAGTACTTATCTGATGTGCTTTTGCAAGCACGCCATAACGCACATCGGGACAGGACGGAACGTAGGGGTGCCGGTGGGAAGTCCTGAGCCAACACCAGTGGAAGGAGGAACGTGTGCTGGAGCAGGTAAGAGCTGCTCTGAGCAATGCAGAGGCCTCGGAAGGGCAGGGCAAGGAGGGAGGTGGGTGTAACGGGGCAGGGGGAGGGCGGGGGAGGGCAGGGTTCTAAGAGGGAGGCAGGATCAGCTGTTGCCATGAACAGCTTAGCCTATCTCCCTCCCGGACCTGAAATCTCAGCACAGCTCAACTTGGACTTGCACGGGCTATTTAGCTGGCACACGCCCAAGTAGACCCACATTACAGGCTGGGCTTTCCCTGGGGCAAAGCTCCCCTTATCTCGAGGAGACCTCTAGCCTACTTGTGTCCAGCATAGGATGCAGCACTGTCATTGCATTGGCAGGCGCGCACGGAGGCCCGAGTGCGCCCATGGCTGGTGCCGAAATCGCACCCCCAGGACGTCGCCCCACCCCGTGCGTCACTCCGACAAGCCTCCCTTAGCCCAGAAACGCTCCATTTCCAAGCATAAGGGAAGCGTGGGCGGGTGGGAGGGCCGAAAACTGCGCTGTTTCGCCCGGACCACACACAATGGCGCCCCACCGCTGCCCGGCGCCCATGGCTCGCGCCATCCCACGCATTGGGTAAGATACGCGCCTGTGCATTGGTACTGCTTAGGATTGGGCTGCCCTCTCTGATTTGGGGCAGATGGGAAATGGCTTTTATGCTTGGTTTCCTGGGACATGAATATTGGCCTAGAGGACTGGGGCCATGTTTACTTTATGTAATTTCATTTTTTTTTAAAAGACTAGAACACTGATCTAGACAAGTTTGGCAATTTACTAATGGGTTTCTTGCAAGAAACAGTGTAGCGGCTGATGAGCCCCTCTAAATCTCCGTGGCAGGGCTGGCAAGGCTGTGATGCTGAATGCGGTGCTCACCTCAGCCAAGGGATTGGTGGGGGGCGCCCCCCCCTCTGCCACTGTTCCTTCTTCTCCCTGAATTAGAAATGGAAGAGGAAGTGTGGAGGACAGTGGCGTGGTGGGCTGGAGCACCTCTGATGCTCTCGGTCACGTTTCTACTCTCCTTCTTCCTTTTCTGCTCCATTCTTGCAGAAAGTGGACCTTTCCTTTGTCCTTTTCTAATCCAGGGAGTGGGAGAAGGAGAGGCAGCAGTGGCTGGCGTGTTGCAGGGTGAGGGGCAGGCATTTGGCATGCTGCCGCAAGTGCCAGGAGGTCATGGTAACCTTAGGCCAGCCCTGTCAGGTGGGCTACCTCCGTTCCTCCTCAGATTGTTTTGCAGCATCAACAGTTATAATGTACATCAAACCAATGATGTTTTATTCTGAGAATATTTAATAAATATGGGAAGTGACCTGATCAAGTGTCTGAAATCTGAAACAAAGAGGTCCCAGCATATTAATAAGGAGATTTCTCTCCAGCATAAATCCCACATACTATTAACAGCTGTAAAATTGGTGATATGGGAACCCCCCCCCTTTTATTTCCCTCAGAAACCGCCATGCTTCCTCCTGGCTCCCCAGCCAAGCAGAAACCACCACGCTTCCTCC
>JAJKFI010000148.1:174660-202947 GCA_029204185.1 Lerista edwardsae | reverse complement strand
TTGGCCCATTCTCAGAATGGCATCTTGTAAATGGCCCACTTCTGGTATTCGGAGTTTCCCGGGGTTTCATCCTGGCAATATGCACACCTAGTACTGTCGAATCCAGTTGAGAGGGCTTTCGTTTGAATTCTTTTGATTTGATATGGTAAGTGCGCTGGACTAGATTGATAGCAGAGGAGGGCACTCATGTTCATCCGTTGCTTGTGGGGAAATATTCACTGCATTTGCTTTCTGGCCATTATTACTATTCATTTCATGTCATGACCATTGCTATCTCTCAACCTCACTTACAGGATTGTTGTGAGGACAAAAGAAGGGGAGGAATAATGTACACCACCCTGAACTCCTTGGAGAAAGGTTGTATAAAATGTGAAAAAACATAATTTATGGGCATCAAAAATTTATGGGGCTGGGTACCATCACCACCTCCAGTGGCAATGAGTTCCACATATTATTGACCCACTAGGTCAAAAAGTTTTTGTTTTTTTAAAAAAAATCTGTTCAAACGCTCCCAACACTCAATTTTAATGGATGTCCCCTGGTTCTGGTGTTGTAAGAGAGTGAAAAGAACATCCCTCTATTCATTATTCATCCCATGCATCATTTTGTACATCTCCATTATGTCCCCCTCAGGCTGGACTTTTTTTCTGGACTGAAGAGTCCCAAACACTGTAGCCTTTCCTCATAATGGAGGTGCCCCAGCCCAGGAATCATTTTGATCAGATCAGATCAGGTCATAAACCTTTATTGGTATCTCCATTTTGGTCTCAACTGCACCTTTTCTAGTTTCACGATGTCTTTTGAGGTATGGTGACCAGAACAGCATGCAGAACTCTAGATGTGGCCTTATCATCAATTTATACAATGGCATAATAATATTGGCCATTTTATTCTTATTATTTATTTATTTATTTATTTATTTATTTATTTATTTATTTATTTAAGAGATTTCTACCCCACTTTTCCTCTGCCAAAGCAGCTTACCATTATTGGAGGGGGGAAACAAAGAAAAACAGTACATAAAAAGAAAACAATAAAATAAAGACTAAAAATATAAATAAAAACAATATTAAAAAGCCAGGATACATAAAATAATTGTTGGAAGGGAGCAAACTATTTACAATGCAGGTTTTGCTGCAGAGTTACAAGAGACAGACATAAGAACATAAGAAGAACACCACTGGGTCAGGCCAAGGGCCCATCTAGTCCAGCTTCCTGGATCTCACAGTGGCCCACCAGGTGCCCCAGGGAGGCATGAGACATAACAACAAGATGCTTGCATCCTGTTGCCACTCCCTTGCACCTGGTACTCTGAAGTAGCCTACCACTAATGTAAGGAGGTTGCACAATCCATCATGGCCTATAGCCCACGATGGACTTTTCTTTCAGAAATCCGTCCAATCTCCTCTTAAAGGCATCCAGACCAGACACCATCACCACCTCCTGTGGCAAAGAGTTCCACAGATTAACTACCCGCTGGGTAAAAAAGTACTTCCTTTTATCTGTTTTAACTCTCCCAACCCTCAGTTTTTGTGGATACCCCCTGGTTCTGGTGTTTTGACAGAGGGAAAAGAACATCCCTCTATCGACTCTATCCCTTCCGTGCATAATTTTGTATGTCTCAATCATGTCCCCCCCCTTCAGGCGCCTTTTTTCTAGGCTGAAGAGCCCCAAATACTGCAGTCTTTCTTCATAAGGGAGGTGCCCCAGCCCTGTAATCATTTTTGTCGCTCTCTTCTGCACCTTTTCCAGCTCCACTATGTCCTTTTTGAGGCGCGGGGATCAGAACTGTACACAATATTCCAGGTGTGGCCTTACCATCGATTTGTACAATGGCATGATCATATTGGCTGCTTTATTCTCAACCCCTTTTTTAATTGCCCCAAGCATGGAATTGGCCTTCTTAATTGCTGCCCCACACTGGGTCGATACCTTCATTGAGTTGTCCACCAGCAACAGCAAACGCCAGATGAAACAGAAGAGTCTTGAGCCCTTGCCGAAATGCCACGAGGGAGGAGGAAGATCTGAGGTCCCCCAGCCGGGAGTTCCACAATTGCGCTGCCACTACTGAGAAGGCTCGCCCCCATGCCGCCAACCCCCTAACTTTGGAGAAAGGCGGCTCTTGCAGGAAGCACCCCTCAGGTGACCCATGAGGGCGGGCCGGAATGTAAGGATGAAGACGATCCTTTAGGTAACCTGGACCTGAACCGTGAAGGGCTGTAAAGGTCAAACCGAGCACCTTGAATTGGGCCCAGAAACGAAAGGGCAGCCAGTGCAGCCGCTGAAGCAGCGGACTGAAACCCACCCAGCTCCCATAACCACCCTGGCAGCTGCATTCTGCACTAATTGCAACTTCCTAATCGTCTTCAAGGGCAGCCTCACGTAGAGCACATTACCGTAATCCAGTCTTGAAGTCACTGGAGCATGGACTACTGTGGACCGGTCCGATAGACTCCAGTACAGCCGCAGTTGGCGCAGCAGCTGAAGCTGGGCAAATGCCCCCCTGGCCACTGCTGCCACCTGGTTCTCCAGGGAGAGCTGCGAGTCCGGCAGCACTCCCAAACTGCGCACCTGCCCCATTCAGAGTAGGGAGATTGCACAGTACAGTACTTGCATCAAGGATTTCCTGACCAGGATTTTCTGGATTCAGTCTCAGCCTATTGGCCCTCATCCAGATCCCAACCACCTCCAGACAGCGCTCCAGGAACTTCATAGCTCCCTGGATTGAGATGGCAAGGAGAGATAAAGCTGGGTGTCATCAGCATATTGGTGACGCCCCACTCCAAAACCCTGGATGATCTCCCCCAGCGGTTTCATGTAGATGTTAAAAAACATGGGGGACAAAATACAGCCCTGTGGCACTCCACACTGTAGCGGTCAGGGAGCCGAACAGGTGTCCCTCAGCATCACCATTTGGGATCTGCCGGTCAAGAAGGAGCAGCTTGGTCAGCCGATTCAGAAGGATACCATGGTCAATGGCATCGAAAGCCGCTGAGAGGTCCAGCAGAACCAATAGAGAGGCATTCCCCCTATCAAACCCTTGGCGAAGATCATCCAATGGGGCCACCAAGGCTGTTTCTGTCCCTGTTTCTTACCCTCCCTTTTAATTACCCCAAGCATGGAATTGGCCTTCTTCGCCACTACGGCACACTGGGTCAACACTTTCATCGAGTTGTCCACCAGCCTCCCAAGATCTCTCTCTCTCTCTCTTGATCCATCACAGACAGCTCCAAACCCTATATGTGAAGTTTTGGTTTTTTTGCCCCAATGTGCATCAGTTTACATTTGTCTACATTGAAACGCACGTGCCATTTGGCTGCCCATTCCCGCAGTTTGGAGAGATCCTTCTGGAGCTCTTCACAATCGTTTCTGGTTTTCACCACCCAGAAAAGTTTTGTGACTTCTGCAGACTTGGCCACCTCACTGCTTATGCTTGTCTCCAGGTCATTTATGAACAAATTGAAAAGCACCGGCCCCAAGACAGATCCCTGGGGCACTCCGCTTTTCACCTCTCTCCATTGTGAAAATTGCCCATTGACACCCTCCAACCACTTATGGTTTCTGGTCCGCAACCAATTATTAATGCAGAGGACTCCAAATTATGGCCAGGGGGCTAAATCTGGCCTGCCACAAAATTTTATCTGGCCCGCAACACCTTAAAATATTTGACGTTTTTTCTCATTATATGTAATTAGTTTGGCTTTTTTTGTAATTATATGGCTTGGGGGGGGGGGTTGAATGTCACATTTTATATCACGCTGATTACAAAAAGAGATTTAAGTAAAACTTATTCATTTAAATTTCATTCACTTATAAAAATCTGTAAAATATATGGTATGGCCCTCATACTGAAAAGTCTGGAGACCCCTGCCTTAATCCATAAGATGACTTTATTCCCTGACTTCACAGTTTCTCAGCAGCCTTTGGTGGGGGACTGTGTCAAATGCCTTCTGAAAATCCAGGTATATGATATCCACAGGTTCACCCACTTCCACGTGCCTGTTGACCTTTTCAAAGAATTCCAAAAGGTTCGTGAGGCGAGACTTAGCCTTCCAGAAGCCATGCTGACTTCCCTTCAGCAATGTGTGTTCTTCTGGGGGTGCCATCGTAACTTGGGCAAGTGTAGGCAGGCTGTATGGCCTGTGCTGCATCCTCCCCAAGGTAGGAGATAGCAGCCATTTAGCACGGGCAAGGGGGCAAACGTCCCTTTGCCCTGTGGTAAGCCACATGCAACCCAATAGGGCTGCTTGGATCTGCACCCACAAAATTGCAGGCACAGGTCCGAACCTCCCACAGTGGCCTGAATCGGAGCGGTGCAGGTCAGAGCTGGGGCTTTGGCTGCGGCCTAACAGCCACATCCATGTTCTACGCCCCCATTGGGCCATCCCACCTATGGAACACTCTGGAATGCCTTTACCCCGCCCCTTTCTGCCCTCCCTCTCTCTTTCCTCTGCCCAGAAATGGCCCCATGCTGGCCAAACTTACCAGGGCATCTGCCCTGCACCAGAAGTGCTAAGTAGCTTGCATCGGCCCTGGGGCCAGTCGTGGATCTAGGGGGGGCATAGGGGGCAAGAGCCCTGGGGGCCATCTTGGGGGGGCGCAGATGACATGGCGCCCCCCGTGCCCCCCAACATGGCACCTGCCGCGCCCGCTCCCCTCCTGTCCGCCAGGACGCGCGAGCACTTTAAAGCGATCGACGCCTTCTCCCCCTCCCCTGCTATTTTCAGAGAGACTTGGACTGGTTTGTCAGGATATCTTTCTGGATCCTGAGGATCTTTCTTCTGGGAATAACCTCAGAAAGTGGTCTGTGATTATTCATTTATCTAAGTTCCATGTCTAATGTATTTAAGATTTATTTAAATTTTGTATTTAAATTTATTAATTTTTTCGGCCCTTGACACTGTGTCAGACGTATGATGCAGCCGTCAGGCAGAAAAGTTTGTAGACCCCTGACTCAGCACATCGAGGGATCCACCCTCTCTTTCTTGACCAGAACAAGCGCTGACCCGGTTGATAATTGATGACAACCTGGTCCCTCTTTGATGCCTCCCTGATTTGTTTCCTCATTTCAAGGTCTCCTTCGAATTTCTGACACAGAGATTAAAATATTTGTTGGGTTTTTTGGTGTAGACTTGAGTTGTGTATGATTGAGCATTACTAGTAAGTATACTGACTGGTTCACACTATATAGGAATAATTGCTTGAAGAAGGCAAACCGTCTTGTTTCTTTTTGGAAGTACCTGTTGTATTAAATCTATTCGCTGCTGCAAAGCCATACAAAGCAGTTTGAGGAGCTACCGAGGGCTGAATAATCCAGAAAGCCGTGTAGTCATGGGAGTCAATACTCGCCTGGCACTTGAGGCCACCAGAGACTTTCCCCCTTCCCCATCCTCACCTCACGAGGAAGCCTTCCTCACTTCCAATTTGGGAAGGGATAGTTTTCACAGCGACGCCGTATAAGTATTCTCTTCATTCTAGGGCAGTTCTTGCCTGCAAGTTATTGACTTCTTCCCCCTTCGCCAATATTGTGGTGTATTTTCTACTGGATTTTCAGGATATTTTTAATCTTGCAGCACTCTGAATTCCACAATTAGATTCAAGATCTTGGAAGTTACTCTTTTGTGGTGGAGTGAGGGGACGGATCCAGGCCACCTCCCCGGCCATCCGTGCAAATATGCTAGAGAGTTCTTTACTGAAACCTGATGCTGGTCATCACAGCTTGCAACAGCCTCTTGTGCAAACGATGCACCAACCCCTTTTCCCCATGTAGCGAGTTTGGTAAGAGAATTGCCGCTGCCACTTTCTCCATCACCACAAACACATAGAGTTTTATTATTGCAATAAAAATGCTTTATGCTGGCTTTTCTCAAAAAAAAGAAAAGAAAAGAAAAGGAATTTCTGACACAGAGGAAGGTCACACAAGCCCACCATTACATCCCCCTCCAGGCCTGGTAGTGTAACCCTCAGCGAGGCCAAGAAGCCAAGGACTGGCAATGCCTCCCCCAGGTACGGATTTTTGGCCTGGGGATGTCAGTGCCAGACGTTGGATCTGAGTCCCCAGGGCTTCTCTGGGGTGCGCCTGGCTCCTCCTCCTCCTCCTCCTCCTCCTCCTCCTCCTCTTCTTCTTCTTCTTCTTCTTCTTCCTTCTGTGAATGTCCTCCTCCAGCCTCCTTCCCTTTATCTTTTTCCCGCCCGCATCGTTCTCTTCTCCCTGCTTCCGTCCCTTTTCCGCTGCCGCTCTCCACCGTCCTTCACCTCTCGTACCCTTGCCAACCTCCCCTCCTCAGGTCTTGTAGCCTCTCCTCCCTACCTCCCTGTCTCTTTCTCTCTTGCGCCATGCTTTTGCCCCCCCCTCCATCCTCACCTTTCTTCCTTTGTCCACTCCACCTCTCTGCTCCCCACTCCCTTTGAACCACCAGCCCTGCCATGAGTCTCCCAATCATGGGAAATCTTTTGGCTGCTCTGCTGGCCTGTTCTTGCAGGTCCTTGCTGCTCAGGAAGGAAATCGTGGCCAGACTGGACACCCCAAGTCCTGCCTGTGGCACCTGAAAACGCCGTGCCTCTCACAGGTCGAGGTTACTGCAGGATGAGACGTTGCATGCCCTCAGGGCTGATCCAAGAGGTCCTGGCCCCTGTGGAAATGTGCCAGATGTTGTCCCCAGCTGTGCAGCAAGCATGGAGCGGGGGGCTGCCCTCCCCAGGTGCCAGCCATGGGGGGTGCTGTGTGCCCCCCTCCAGTGACGCATCACTTGCCTGTGAGAGATGCTGAGCCATCTGGATCCACGGCAGCTCCTAGGCTCTCCCTCCCCCAAGGCCCCTCCCTCTCCCAGCAGGTGGGTACCGGAAGGGCAGCCAATCGTTCTGTCTGGCTCTCGCATCAGCTCCATCGTAATCTCAGGGGGTCCAGCGGCAAATGGGGGTTTAACCAGCTGGCAGCTGCAGCAGCACCAGGCCTATTCGCTGCTCCTGGCTGGCTTGCTCAGAAAGGCGATAGGCAGGTGCTCCAGTAGCTGCTGGCAGGCTGGGCTACTGCCTTATCGAGTCTGGCAAAAATTCATATTTGAAACCGGGCTGTATGAAAGGAGCAAAAAAGACTACCAGGGCTGGTAGAGAGCCCATGATCAACTTGCACTGGGGGAGGGAGAATCATGTGATAAAATTTCTTTAGGACTAGTTTGGAATCATGTGGGTTTTTACTGAAAAAATTGATGGTGAAATTAGGAGTCACACTTTGAAAAATGTTTTCAGCAGCTCTTTCCATTGCCAGTCTTGCAAATCTGTTCCTGATTTCATGGCCACAATCCTCCTCGGGGTCTGTGGAGTTGCACCACCTGGCCCCCAACAAGTCCAGGCCCTGCCCCCAAGCATGTGGCGTCCATGTGCTCTGCCTAATCACGGACAGCCCTGAATGTTTGCGCACTCCCTCTTGGTCTGCTGTGTGACAGGGTTTTCTGACTACAGAGCGTGCCTAGATAATAAAAGGGAGTTGTTGTTTCTCAGTTATTTATAGGCTTAAAAACAACAAACCCAAGATCATTATTTATTGCACAATGACACAGTGGAAAATTCTTTCACTGGGGTGATACCACAAAAGGTTTTTTAAATTAGCCTCATCATGTTTTATTCATCAGATGCTTAATTTCAATTTGTGTTAGTGTGGAGAAGGCAATTTCCCAACGACCCAGAACTGCAATTCTACTGGAGTTGCCTTAAATATTGAGTTTTAATCAATTAGGGTTGTCGCTTTTGATGCTGTGGACTTTCGGCTGCAATTGCGAGTCGTCTCTAAATCAAAGCCAGGAGCTTGTGTGGGGGTTAATTACAGAGTAGCATGAATATTGTATGATGGAAAGATGCGGGTTTTTTTTTCCATTAAACCGAATAGCCACCCTGCACTATACTCTCCTGGTTGTAGAAACTGAAGACCACAATCTCACACAAGGGAAGGCTGATGTGTTTGTTGGAGGCTTGTTCATTAGATATGAGGGGGAAGTGGTGATGTTGCTCTGATCATTCACTTGGAAACTAATTTGATCCAACTTTCCAGTGCTGATGCAGCAATGCAAACAGGGCCTTGTGCTACACCCTGTGGTAGTGAAGGTGGGGGGCAGTATGGAGACTTCCTCGAGGTAAGGGAATGCTTGATCTCTCACCATGGGGCTGCATTGTGGCTGCATTGGTGCTGGAAGACTGGACAGGATTGGGCCCTTGGAATCTTAAAGAGATGTTAGCACTTGGTCTGGCAAGGATTGCTGTGGATTTCTCTTAAGAACATAAGAAGAGCCCTGCTGGATCAGGCCAAAGGCCCATCTAGTCCAGCTTCCTGGATCTTACAGCGGCCCACCAGGTGCCCCAGGGAGGCACGAGACAACAAGATGCTTGGATCCTGTTGCCACTCCCTTGCACCCGGTACTCTGAAGTAGCCTACTACTAATGTAAGGAGGTTACAACCCATCATTGCTTATAGCCCACGATGGATTTTTCTTCCAGAAATCTTTCCAATCCTCTCTTAAAGGCATCTAGGCCAGATGCCATCACCACCTCCTGTGGCAAAGAGTTCCACAGATTAACTACCCGCTGGGTAAAAAATAGTTCCTTTTATCTGTTTTAACTCTCCCAACCCTCAGTTTTAGTGGATGCCCCCTGGTTCTGGGGTTTTGAGAGAGGGAAAAGAACATCCCTCTATTGACTCTATCCCTTTCGTGCATAATTTTATGTCTCAATCATGTCCCCCCTTTTTTTCCAGACTGAAGAGTCCCAAACGCTGCAGTCTTTCTTCATAAGGGAGGTGCCCCAGCCCCGTAATCATTTTTGTCGCTCTCTTCCGCACCTTTTCCAGCTCCACTTTGTCCTTTTTTAGGAGCGGTGATCAGAACTGTATACAATATTCCAGGTGCGGCCTTACCATTGATTTGTACAATGGCATGATAATGTTGGCTGTTTTGTTCTGTAGAAGTGGTTGAGTGAGATGAGGGAGTGCAGTGCTGTACTGGAACATTTGGAGGCGCAGGAGCTCACAAGAACATTCCCCATAGCCACACACCCATAGCTGAAGCCACATCTTATGCACCAAAACAGCAACTTCAAATGCCTTCCTCGCTGCCCCACCCTATTCCCTCCCACATTATGGCCTGCAACCAAGCCAAGGCAGTGTGGGCTGCATGGCAGGATGGAAGTGGGGGTGGGCAATTGGACAGCCTGCGGCATGTAAATGATTTTTTTTCCTTACCTGCTGGCATGCTGCAAGACTACTTATTGGTAGGGGTGGGGTTTTTTGGTGATCAACACAGAACACCAAATAATGAGATACCATATTTGTAGTGTTATGTAGTGTTTTCTACTGAAAACACTACATAAAACAAAATTTGGGTCAAAACATGAAAAACACTGCTTTTGCTTATTTTTGATAGAATTTAACATAAATTTAGATCAATTTCACAAAAATAACACTTTTGTTTATTTTTGACACAGTTTTGAGGAATCTACAAATAGTTTTCAGTAAGGGATCAGGAGGAGGAGTGGCAGAAACAGGAAGAAGCATGCTTAAATGTAGAATCATAGGCTCATAGAGTTGGAAGGGACCTACAAGGTCATCTAGTCCAACCCCCTGCCTGTAGCAGGAAATCCTCCTAGAGCATCTCCTGCAGGTGCCTGTCAAGCCTCTGCTTGAAGGTCTCCAGTGAGGGAGAATACACCACCTCCCTCCAGTGGCAATCTGTTCCACTGTTGAACTGCCCTTATCGTCAAGAAATTCTTCCTGATGTCCAGCCGGAATCTCCTCTCTTGCAGTTTGTACCCATTGGACCCAGTTCTACTGTCAAAGACAGATGAGAACAGATTTGCCCCTTCTTCCTTATGACAGCCCTTCAGATATTTGAAGAGTGCTATTCGTATCCCCTCTCAGCCTTCTCTTCTCCAAGCTAAACATACCCAGTTCCCTCAACCTTTCCTCATAGGACTTGTTTTTCAGCCCCCTGATCATCTTCGCTGCTCTTCTCTGAACCTGCTCCAATTTGCCTGCATCTTTCTTGAACTGAGGTGCCCAGAACTGAACACAGTACTCCAGGTGAGGTCGTACCAATGCGGAGTAAAGCGGAACCACAACTTCTTGCGACTTGGACGCTATAGTTCTATTAATGCAGGCTAAAATTGCATTAGCCTTCTTTGCAGCCGCATCACACTGCTGACTCATGTTCTTCTTGTGATCCACTGCAACTCCAAGATCCCTCTCACATGTTGTGCTGCCAAGCCAGGTTTCTCCCATTCAATACCCGCGTCTTTGGTTATTTTTGCCTAAGTGTAGAGCCTTGCATTTTTCCCTGTTGAACTTTATCTTACTCTTTTCAGCCCAGTATTCCATTTTGCCAAGGTCTTCCTGAAAACTATTACTGTTTCTACTGCGTTTGCTACTCCTCCCAGTTTGGTGTCATCCACAAATTTGATGAGGCCCCCTTGTATCCCTTCATCCAAGTCATTGATGAAGATGTTAAAGAGAACCGGGCCCAAGAAGAGCCCTGCAGCAGGCCACTCGAAGCCATCCTCCACGCTGAGGCAAAGCCATTGACCATCACTGTTTGTGTATGGTTATCCAACCAGTTGCAAATCCACCTAACAATAAGTTAATTCAGCCCATATTTTTCCAGCTTGCTGATTAAGATGTCAAGTGGAACCTTGTCAAATGCTTTACTGAAGTGAAGATAAATCACATCCACAGCATTCCCACCATCCAGTAAGCTAGTCACCCAATCAAAAAAAGGAGATGAGATTTTTATGGCAAGATTTGTTTTTGACAAATCCATGTTGAGTTCTGTTAATCACAAAGTTGTTGTCTAGGTGGGTGCAGATTGTATGTGTTATTATTTGTTCCAATATCTTCCCCAGTATTGAAGTTAGACTGACAGGCCTGTAACTTCCCGGGTCTTCCTTCCTCCCCCTTTTGAAGAATGGGACCACATTAATGCCCGCTTCCAGTCTAGCGGCACCTCCCCTGCTGCCCAGGATTTCTCAAAGATGATGCACAGAGCTCTGCAAGTACCTCTGCAAGTTCCTTTAGGACTCCAGGATGCAACTCATCTGGTCCAAGTGACTTGAATTCATTCAGGCCAGCTAGGTGGTTTCTGACAATCTCCCTGTCAATCTCAATCTGCATATCTGTGCTGCCCATGTGCTTATTACCTCTGTAGGGATGTACACATTTCCCCCGTTGGCCAAGGATCCAGCGTCCTCATTTGCACAGACTGACGCAAAGTAGGAGTTGAGCGGCTCTGCCTTCTCTTTTTTACCAGACACTAATTGGCCATCATTTTCGAGCAGCTTGAACTTGCATGAACACGCATGTTCATAGTTCACAGTGCATGCTGGAGCTACTTTATTGGAATGTGAAAGTAGTAAGTAGCCGTTTTTTGACACTCCAAGCAGCAATCAGAGTGCAGCTTGGGAATCTTTGAGCAAGTTATTTTGGACTGGGGTTTGTGTGCCAGTAATTGCTTGCCTTTGTAGGGCCATTCACCCTTATTTATTGAGCTGTTTGAAAAATTTGCAATAACAATTTGGATAAAAAGCACAAAGCACCTCAATTTGATATTTTATTCAATAAATTTTGGAAGAAAACCCTTACCCGTACCTATGGGTCTCCTCAGATCCACACAAGGCATTTTGGCAGGGAGGGCAGAAAAATGTGGAAGATCCACCCCTCCCTGGTTCTTCTCTGCCACTTATTCCTACTTTGAAATATTACACCTGAAGCTAACTCTGCTAACTGGGTAAGAGGCACTTTTTCAAGTGGTATTCCTCATACACAGGTTGAGTATCCCTTATCCAGTCTGCTTGGGATGGGAAGGTGTCCAGATTTTGGATTTTTCTGGAGTTCAGAATAATTGCATAAATATAATGAGAAATGCTTCCTCTTGCTCTTTTCACTGGGTGGCCTCTCTGACATTTTTCAACCATGTCTATGTAGGCACACACCACAGAGCAGAGACTATAACTTACAGCCTGTACGTGGGAATGAGCACAAGACCTTTTTTCTATGGAAATATTTTAAAAGACTTGGACAAAGATGTCTGTCTGGATTTCGGAATAGTCTGGAGAGGGATCATCTACCTGTATATAGCAGGTGGAGTTTAACTGAAAAAACACCATGAGATCTTCAGAAAAAAAAAGTGCTTTTAGGAACATTGTACATACTGCGCTGATATCTATCACATATACTCATGCATAAGTCGACCTCACAGATAAGTAAAGGGCATGTTTTGAGCCAAAAATCATGGAATTTGCTATGACCCATGGATAAGTCAAGGGTAAAACTTAGGGGTTTATGAAATTTTTTGAATTAGATATATTTTGTCTGATTGTACCTGAGGCCAGATAAGTGGTGTAGCTACCTATGGGGCAGAACACCCCAGGTGCCATCCTGATGGGGGTGTCACCACTGAACCCCAACATTTTAAAATTGTAGCCTTACAGAACAATACAATCAAGCTATATACCATTTGATACAAAATTTCAACAGGGAATTCAATGAAAAGAACCAGAGTGTAATATCTTTATTCTATGAAAAGTTATGACCAAAATACTAAAAAAAACCAAAAACATTTTATGTAACAATTACAGTTTGTTAAAATCGCAGTTTTATGGAATAATAAAAGGTAAAGGTTTCCCCACGACCGAATGGTCTAGTCGTGACCAACTGTAGGGGGCGGTGCTCATCTCCGTTTCAAAGCCTGTGAGCCGGCGTTTTTGTCCGATCATGGTGGCCAGCATGATTCTACGCCGTAGCGCACGGAACGCCGTTACCTTCCCACCAAAGTGGTCCCTATTTATCTACTTGCATTTTAGGTGCTTTCGAACTGCTAGGTTGGCAGGAGCTGGGACAAGCAACAGGAGCTCACTCCGTCACGCAGTCTCGAACTCCCAACCTTGCGGTTGAAAGCCCAGCGACAGCGGATTAACTCGCTGCGCCACCACGTCCCTGGCATGGAATAATACCATCATGTTATATACCATTTGATGCAGAATTTCATGTCAAATTTACTGAAGCAATCAGAATGTAATATTTTCATTCTAGCAAAAGTTATGGCCAAAGACCCTACCCCCCCCCCAAAAAAAATACAGCTGTCTTATGCAGGGGTGTCAAACATACAGGCTGCAGACCTGCATAATGAATGAGGCCTGCAGAACCTTTTTATCTGCTCCCCCTGTTGCTTGCCTTGTTCTCTGACCTCCGGCAGCAGCGAATGGTAATCCAGGAGAGCTAACTGGCTCTCTGTGTGAAATGAGTTGATACTCCTGGTCCTTAATAACAAAAGGTGTATTTTTTAAAACTCAAAAAAGGTGTTAGTAAGGTGACACCCTTGTGTGTGTGTGTGTGTGTGTGTGTGTGTGTGTGTGAGAGAGAGAGAGAGAGAGAGAGAGAGAGAGAGAGAGAGAGAGTGAGTGAGTGAGAGAGAGAGAGAGATCGATCCCACTAGTGACCAAAATTGTGGGAATTGTGATTTTTAGGAATAGTAACATCATGTATCATTCAGTGTGCAATGTAAGGCAGGTTTATTTCATTATATCCTTATTGAATTATCTGGTGTTGCTGTGTTGTTTGTGCTGGGGCCTGGAAGCTGGACGAGGGAACAAGGGGAGTGGAACTGCCTGTTATGCTGAAGGCTAACCTCTTGCCTTTAGGTGAGTTGTGAAGCCCTCTGGCCTGCCAGAGGGCAGGAGCCAAAGGGCTCTTTGCCCGTCGCTCTTAGCCCAGGGGATCGTGCCACACCCCTCCGGTTGAAGCTTGGAAGCCTTCCGGCCGCTGCCACGCGGTACTGCAGTCCAGGACGCCGAGGAGGAAGAAGCGGGGATGCTTCGCTCTGGGGACGAAAGAGACCTTGATGCTGCTTCGGCTTCTGCTCCCCCTCCTGCCAGGATAAACACTCTCGCGCTTCTCTCCGCCTTGCCAAAGCGTCCTCCGTCCCGGAGATGCACACGGTCACAGTCCACTCCCCTGCCTCTCAGCAGAACCTCTTTGTACGCCCCTGGATCTAGAACCTGACGTGTGCTAAAGGCCCAGGTGGAGAAGGGGAAGGAGCGGCTGCAGGAGGAAGGAAAAGGTTCAAGCTAAGACATGACCGTCTCGTCCAGCCCATCATTCATTGCACTGCTTGCCTGCCTGGAAGTTTGCAGCTGAAATCGCATTAAGGGGTTGTTTTCTGGAACTACTAAAAGATACAACTGCCTCCATTGTACAACTCAGCACCCCACTAATTTGTTTCTGGTCTTGGCGCCCCGATCCCTCAGTTTTTAGCATTTTAATTATGCTAAGCATATGTTAGATCATATATTTTTATAATTTTTATATTTTATATTCATAAAAAAAATCCCTAATTTTTTAATTGTTTTAAATTTTTTCAAATTTTAAATCTTACAAATTTTTATTAACTCTGGTATTTAACTGTTTGCATACTCTTGTATATTATTTATCTTTATATAATATTAAGCATTTTAGTGTTTTTAGTTTTTTAAAGACCTTGGGTGGAGTTCGGGCTTAACTGGAGGTGGAGAGTATGGTGCATGCTAGGAGAAACTACAAAGACCTTGGTAGTCTTTGTAGAGTTATGATGCATCATAGAGTTATGATGCAGACAAAGATTACAAACTCTTTTCCTAATTTAACATATTGCTATGAATTCTGAAGCATCTTGTCATAGGCAGTCATTCTTAACTGGTACATCTACTATGCCCTTGGAGCAAATTGAGCCCCTGGAGCAAGCTAAGTGCCCCAAACAGATTGCTCTTTTGAAATGGATTTTCTTCAAGAGGAAAGTTATCCGCCATTTGTTAACCAGGGAACTCCTTTTTGCACCCACTTGTCTTCCAAGTCTTGCTTTGATTCAATCAGCCTTGAGGTTACGGGGACTCAAAACATGTTAGTTGTGAACACCTTACAGATGCTTCTTCATGATATTCACAATATAATTTTTTTACTGAGGAACTAAGTAAAACAAAAATTTGTTATCAAAGACAACTTCTCCCCTACACATTAATTCAACAAGTATTTCTTCATCAACCTGTGATTTGTTCAAGAAAACGTATTCGTCAGCAGATGTCCCTATCAACGCCAGCATTCAAGTGAAACCCACAGAGCTGGGCCAGGACCTATAGAATCAATTAAGAAGTCCAAGGTTAACTCACCACGGCCGGCTTCAGGAATGAGCTCTCCCCAATGCAACGAGGAAACAAAAGAGAGGTCAAAAAAGGTAAAAAGGAAGATTGCACCATCCAGGAGGAGGGCAAATAGACACAGAAACGTTCATTTCAAGAGACGGTTCCAGCTTCGGGAGATGCAAGACAGGCATCTGGTGGGCCACTGCAGGATGCAGGAAGCTGGACTAGATGGGCCTTTGGCCTGATCCAGCAGGGCTCTTCTTATGCTCTTAAGATAGGGAAAAAAGTGGAACAATTTGGCTTAAGCTAGTAAAGAAACCTCAGAGGCCTTTAAAGCGGGCTGTGTGGCTTGACGGTTGACCCTCTAACTATCCAATTAAAAGAGGACCTTTAGATCCTCCTGCTCTGGGCTTAAAATTGATCTCTGTACCTCTGATGAATAATTTATAGGATGAAGGTGCCCCTGCTAGAGAAAAATTGGCCCAGCCTTTAGAGGCTATTCAACTGTTTGATCCAATTTTAGCTTCATCCCCCCCCCCCTGCGACTGTAATCCTCAGTCCAGAAGAAGAAATTCGGGACTTCTTGTCTCTCAAATCAGTTGTGACTGGAAGTTATCATCTAAGAAGCTAGCTTAGAAGTTACTATTACCTGTAACTCAGAGCACTCATCAAAAACTGCCCTGGTTCTTTTAAGGGATCAGCTAGTTTTTTAAAAACTTTCCAATGCCTTGCAGAAAATTAACTCAAGTAGAAAAGAAATATCATTTTTTGCAAATTCTTGATTAGTTAGGGGTTAGCCCTGTGTCAATTATACCTTTTCTTATCCATTTTTCGGCATAAAGGTTTTTTGGGGGGAGTGTCTGTTATGCACTCCATGCTTAGACAGAAGGAGATCTTTGTTAGGGCAGGGATATATGTGAACAGACTTTTTTCTATAATCTTATAGAAGATTATCTTTCTATAATCTTATAATCTTTTCTATAATCTTATAATCCAACCTTTGAATAAAGCCTGGCCTCTTAGAGATACAAATTCTGTTGTCCGCAGAAGTAAGAACCATAATGGGAATGGTTCAACTTTTGATTTAGTAGATACCTCCCCAGGTCCTCAAGAACCAAGAGATCAGTCCTGGGCTGAAACGTGATGGTTCCTGAAATCAATATGGATGAGGATGACCTGGTTGATAGGCATTTTACCTTATCTGCATCTGGACAACAGTATATTATTAACAGACTGCAACACTTCTTAGTACGCTGATTAGAGGTCCCTGTGGTTTAAAATGAACAGGTAAATGGGCTCCAATCAAAATCTTCAGGTTTCAGCCCCATGCCTTCCGTTGATCTGGCAGCTGAGGAGAGGAAGGGCCGACTTGCACCAGAACCAGAAGCACCTCTGGCCATGTTGCCTTTAATCTGTCCTGCAAGTTTAATGGATCTGTTTAATCTTGGTTATGTTACGGTAGATAATCAACTCCATATAGGATATATTTTCAAAATAAAACACAAAAGGTTACAGCTGAAATAAATAAAAGTTCTTTGTTAGGAGATGATTCTACTCCCCTTCCTCAATGCAAGGTCCATGCTGCACAAAACTGCATAGTCGTTGAATTGAACTATCTGTTTTCCTTCAAAAGTTATAGCCAAACAAACAAAAAAACTCACAACTGACCAATGAGAATGTGTTCTGAGAGCTAACAAGTTGTTATTATGATACAGCATGGAACCAACCCGTACGTCATTGTTTCAGCTCCCTTTCCCATGCATCCGAGCTAATACTATAACTTTTATTTAGGGCGCAATCCTACCCAGCGCTGGAATGGCATGGCGGCCGGCCAGCACCGTATCCAACACTGGGTGAGGGGAGGCTGGAGCCTCCTGTGGCAAGGGAGCGCCTTGGGTCTGCACCTGCTAAACAGCGGCCCAGTTACGCCTCTGGAATGCCCTCGGCGAGGCCCAGCGCTGACCACGTGCCACTGACGCTCGACTGGCACAAGGCCGCTGCTGCTTGCGCCTGTCCAGCGCCATACCGCTGACACTGATGCGCTTGACGGTACGCTTGTGACAGCATTCGGCCGGCGCAAGAGCATAGCACCGGCGCAACAGGGTATAGGATTGCGCCCTAACTCTCTCCCCTCCCCGCATTGCCTGCTGGAAAGATTTGTGGGCAGGAGAGTACGAGGTCCTGGACTGTGAGCCCTGCCCTCCCTGCCGTGTCTGATCTGCCTGTGGCCCACACTGAGCAGAAAGCACCAAGTCAGCCTTCTCCGTGGCAAGTAAACAAGGCCAGGCCAGCCCCCCCTTTGCAGGCAGCACCCTGCTCTCCTTCCCCACGCTTCTTAGCCCAATCCAAGCAGCTCCTTTTGAAGCCGAGGAGGGCTTATGAGTTCTGACCATGCAGGACCTTTTGGATGTGTTCAGCAGCCCCCATTTTTGGCCTCCCCCTGGAGACCTGTTTGGAGCAGTCGTTCCTCGCAGTATAGAAAAGCAGCACCCAAAGGAACTTGTGGGGGCCTGTTAACCGGCATGTTCTGCAGCTTGCCTTGCTCCATTGGAGGTCTAAGGCTGTGCCCACCATGTGACTCAATGCATTTACCATAGTAACCCGTGTATAAATTGACTTCAGGTTTTCTGGGCAATTTTAAGGCATAAATTTTTCAACTTAAACATGAGAACATAATGGTAGCTGATACTTAAATTTCAGGCTGAGACTTGTATCAATTTCTCAATGCCAATCAACAATATTTTCGATCTATTTTTGTCATTGACTGTTTCTTGTAGTTTGGAATATAACAAAACAACTTCTGGCTCATTTTATCTCACACCCTTGGAATGGGTTATAATAATTTAGCATAGGTGTATTGTCCCGCTTCAAATACCTGGGTGTAGTTATACACTTGAGTGGCTCCAGAAAGGCTCATGGTGAACATGTGGCGCTAAACGCCCAAAGGAGCTCTTTGGCCATTCTACAATTCATGAAAACAAAAGGAGGACGTTATTTCCCTGCTGCCCTCAAATTATTCCAGGCAAAGGCAAAGGCCCAATTACTGTACGGTTCCCAACTCGGGCCATTTCCAAACATCAAGTCATTGGGGAGCGTGCAGTCAGAGTTTCGGAGGGCGGCACTGGGAATTCCCAGAGACCTCTCCAATGTCAGGTTACACCTGGAGACAGGCCAGATTAAAACGGAGGCTAGGATCTGGATCGCCACTCTTGCGTATTGGCTTAAACTGCTGGACCTGCCGGCTGGACCTGCCCCTCTAACACTGCAAGACACCTTCCAGCTGCATACAACTGAAAACTGCTTCCCTGGGCCCCTCCGTGCCAGCTCTGCTAGATACGGGATACAGACAGGCAAAGGCAAGCGTCAAGCAGCGCATCCTGGGCACCGAAACGACCTTACCAGTGTCTCTGAATTCTGTATCAGGGAGGATCTTAGGGATACTGTCGCTGTTCCACCCGACCTCACCCAGCTGGAGAACCACAAGCACAGAAGAGCATTTGCCTTGGCCCGTCTCTGAGGGCTCCCCTCAGCAGTGTCTGAGGGGCATTATTTATTTATTTAAGATATTTATACCCCGCCTTTCCTCATTCCCCCCTTCCCACGCCTTCCCCTGCCTTCAAAACCATTGAGCATGTGCTCAGCTAGGATATGGCCAGCCAACGCCATATCCTAGCGCAGTATAGGTGAGGCTGGAGCCTCCCCTATGTGCTCCTTGGACCTGTGCTTGCTAAAGAGCGGCCGCAGATCCGAGAAGACCACACGGCCTGAATCAGGGCCTCAGGGCCTCACGAACGGGTTTGCTTTGGCCAGACATATGAACTGGGACTCTGATGCGTCAATCCCCCTCTAGTTTAGATGTACAAGGCCTTCCAGAGATACGATTATTAACTCCTACGCCACTTTTTTGATTAATCTCTGTTTTAATCTTCATATTGTTATCCTCAACGGAACTACGGGTAAGGATGTTTTTGGGGAATATACCCATTTTTCCACTCGGGGCCCAAGTGTAATAGATTATGCTCTTGCCTCTTCAGCTCTCTTTTCCCTTATTGCTGATTTCTCTGTCGGATCACGTTCCGACAGTGATCATCTTCCCCTTTTACTCTCTTTAACTCTTCCCTCTTTTTCTTCTTCCCACCCAACTACTTCCCAACAACCCACTGCTTGTGTTAAATGGTCTCCACAAACTGAAGCAGATTTTCTTTCCTGGACTCAAATGCCAGAGACTTCTAACCTTCAATGTAATATTGCTTCTACGAATTCCTTGCCCACTGCTATTGCCTCTTACAATTCTCCTATGGATTCTTTGGTTCACTTAGTAGGCCACTTCATTCTTCTTCTCATAATCAAGCCAACTCTTGGTTCGATTCTGATGGTTGGCAGGCAACAAAACAAACAAACAAGTAAGGTCCCTCTTTCATTCTATTTGCCAGCATCCTTCTCTGGTCTTTTTAAAACTCTATTTCAATGTTAGAAGGTCCTGCTCTATATTATCAGATAACAAAAAACATCTACATGCCCAGCGTAAGTGGTCTGAATTGCTTCAAGCAATCTTATCTCAAAACCATAAGGTCTTTTGGTCTCTTGTATCCTGCCTCACGAACGGGCTTAGGAGGTGGCTGTATGGCCACCTCCCAAGCCTGCCCACGTCCCACCCAAGTCCCGCCCCACCCTGCCCCACCCCGCTTCCCTCTCTCCCTCCAATCCCCGTGCCGCCTAGGCTTCAGTCGGCACGAGAGGGGCTCAGCGCAGACACAGCAGGGCCGGCACTGCCTGCCTCGCTGGTCCTGATGCTCGAGCGCTGACATGGGGGTGCAGATCGGCGACCCCACGTCAGCGCTAAGCGCGCAGCGTTGGCACAACCCCATTGTGCCAACACTGCACAGTCTATAGGATTGCGCTGTAAGTGACATTCGTGCCACTTTCATTTCTCCATTGCTGCACCCATTTCCGGGTCATACACCTCAACAATATACTTATTTGCTGCTGCCACAAATCCAATAATTACATATAGTGTTGCCACATTTTCTGCAGCAGCGATGAGTACCTTGGAGATTGATGTTGAAAGAATGTGGACCCATGTAGTTATCATTGGTATCATTACCCTGTCATTGGTGTAGTAGGCCCAAACATTGGCTAGTACGCGGCATCTATTAGTACCAGTATCAGCAATTAAATAGAGATAAATGGTTGAAGGTAGGGAATTTGTCAACGGAGATGTGTCATGATGGTGGAGTTGGGATTGACTTGTGGGTAGTAGAGTCTGCCTTGATCTGGTTTGGGCTTGATTGTCCAATATTTCATTTATATTTTTTCCTGTTTCTCCTGTATTTCCTACATTGTTCTTATATTAATTTTATTTTTGGGCTGGTCTGCGACCGCAATAAAGTTGTAAGTACATAGGTATATAAAAATTCAAAAGTGAGATTAAAAAATATAAACATAAAAGGTATGTTAGAGTACTTATATATGTATTCTTACTTACTTATTTACCCAACCTACTCAGAAGGAAGTCTTGCATGCTTAATGGGACTTACAAATCCGCAGGGGCCCAGTTTGGGGAACAACACTGGGAAGGAGGCTTGATTCAGTGGATGCCGCTACCACCAAGCCTGCCCTTTCCTGGTCCAGATGAACTCTCCCACCTGCTCTATCGCTGCCCGCTTCTGCCCACTGTTCCAACCACCCTCTGGATCCCTCCTGCCTTCTGTGCACACTGACCAGTCCTGGCTTGGAAGCTTCCAGTGGTGCAGAATAGTGCAGAATGGGGGTCTGCAACTGGAGTGAGGCTCCAATCTTATGGGAATGTCTTTGGTTCATTGGCAGATCAAGATCTTCTCCGTGGTGACCTCCAGACTGTGGAACTCCCCTTCCCCACAAGGATTTCACGGTGCTCCCTCTCTCCCATCCCCTATAACTGCCTTGAAAACCCATTAGAAGCACTCTTCTATTAATGCCTGGCAGGTGAGTTTGAGCTACTACTGGAGATATAGTATGGGGTTGGGCGTATTTGTAAGCTTCTGGTTTCTTGGTCTCTCTTTGTGTTCTTATACGTTAAATATTTAAATTTTGGTCAATCCAGTAGATGCAAGCTTCCTATCTTCCTACAGGACTTTGACAGAAAAATCTAGGGGATTTGCTCTCCAATTCTACTGCTTCCTTCTCCTTTGTTAAGAAATCTGTTACTTAGATGCAATCTTACACCCATCTGCAGCAGCCTGCCTGGAGAGAACAATGGATGAGTCACTCGGCTTCCTTGCTTGCTGGATTATGGAGAAATTCAGAGCAAATAATAGAATGCACAGCCAGTTACCGGAGCTCTTTCCGCTGCCGAGTAACCTGGCTCAGATCTTGGCTGTAGACTGTGGAGGGCCCATGGGGATTTTCCCCATCCTTGCATCCTGCCTCGTATGTGTCTTCCCACTGATGACGCAAGAGGAGTTTGTTGAACTAGTGACACATCCAGTAAAGGGTTAGGGTGTGACTTAGAGGGCAGTTCCAAGCACTCTTTGGTCTGGAGTGTCCAGGGGTGCTGTAAGGCATGTTTGTGCCAACTCCAGGTTGCAAAGAGTGCAAGGACTTCCCTCGGCTGCTTCCCAGACCTGCGTAGGGAAGGCTGAGGGCAGGCTGAGGGAGGCCACCACAGGGGAGGGCAGAATGAGGGCAGATCAGGGTGGGGAAAGGGCAGACCCACGGGTGGGCTGGCTTGGGGAGGGGGTTGGAATTGGACTGTGCAAATGGCCGCAGGCTCTGTCCACCCGTCACTGCAGGTAGGTCAGCAGTATGGGCGGGTTGTGGGAGATTCAGGGTGAGGATTGGGCTGGATGGGGTGGATCTTGATGGCAAAAGTGTATGCTGGATTCTGTGCCCCATTTTCCAGCCCCTTCTTCTCCTTGGACATACGCCAGCTACAGCATTGGCATGGGTCTGAGGAGACCCATAGTTGCAAAAAGGCATAACAAGGAGTAAGTAAAACATTTTACTTTTAAAAATGTTTTTACTTACCTCTATTGGCCTTCTGGTCTCCCCCCCCCCCCCACACACACACAGTTGGCAGTACATACTGTGTTGGCCTGGCTGCATGGTGGGGGAAGGATTAGGCTCATGGATATGGAACTGTGGGTCTGCACATCTAGCAATTGTCCTTATAGATAATGTTAACCTGAACTTTCTCATAAGCAAACATTTCTCTCTTGTGTTTTCAAGTGGTAGCCTCATGAATCTAATGCAAGAAAAGCCCACCTTTTCCAGTTTTTCTGTTTTCTCCCAGTTGGTCTGTTGGTCCCTCATAAATCCAAGCATCTGGTGGCAATCTATCAATCGCATGGGCATCAGCTAGCAGCAAAACAAGGAATCTAGTGGCACCAGAATTATAAACACTTCAAAAGAGTTTCAGCAGAATCTCTTGTATATGACAGTCTATTCCATCAGATGCATCATTCGGTTGCAGGTGTGTGTGTGTGTGTCACATACATGCATATGGGTATAAATACAACTAAAACTAGAAGTGTCAAATGGTGGGTAATAAAAATGGTTTAGAGTGCAACCCTAACCAGTTTTCCAGCACTGACATAGCTCTGCCAATGGGGCAGGTGCTTCATCCGGCAGCTGGGGGTTAGTCATGGAGGCCTCCTCAAGGGTTAGGGAATGTTTTTCCCTTACCTCAAAGCTGCATTACCCCGGTGCTGGAAAGTTGGCTAGGATTGTGTCCTTAGTCTTGTGACACTCTTGGGAATACAAGCTAAGCGTGGTGACAATTCATAACCAGAATGAGGGAGAAATCAGATGAAAGTTTGGAAATTGGCAAAGACCACTTTAGAGGGCAAAATTTGTCTCATCCAAAAGACAATCACTAGAGAACCAGTCATGGAAATACGAGTTTCTCAGCAGCCCTACAAATGGGGACAGAGTGCCTCAACCTTTAGCCATTATTTTGCTATTTAACTATTTATTTAATCTCTCCCTGTTGAGCTGCACCTGCCAACATTCCCTCTTCTGTTCCATGGTCATAGGCACTCTGTCCCCTTCCGCATCTGGTTACCCTCCCTGTAGCCTCTATGATCACAGAGTGTGCCCAGCCCTGCCTCAGTGATGGCCTCGGGACCAAAGAGCCACCACTGGCCACTTGGAGGCTCACAGGTAAAAGTGGCAAATAATCAGCCTCCGCGCTAGTCTTCCCCTGCCTGAAACGGAAACGGAGAGCCAGGAGGCTGCACATTTTGTGTAATTCTCGGTCTCTAGGAATTTGTTTCATATTTGTCTCTTGTTTCCTTTTAACAGGGAGAGAAGAGGGAAGAGTTCTTGTAGGTCCCTTCCAACTCTATGCGTCTACAGTCCTCCTGGAGAATTCAGTTCGGCACAATTACGTCCGTTTTCAGGCTGTCCTGCGCACGGACCAGACTGCGTTGCTGGGAGCGTCCAGCCCAATCGCCAGGCAGCCCCAGTTTGGGTTGGCTTTGCTAAGCGTCGTGGGCAGTCAGCAAAACAGCCATTCGCCAGTTCAGACGCCGGAAGATTTCCCCTTATGGCTTCTTCAGTCCTGCTTATAATTAAAGTAAGCCAAAAGCTCTAGAAAAAAAAAGGTTAATAAGAAAGAAGGCAATGGCTTGCATCCAAGATCTTGCTGCGTGTTCGTATTCTTGAAATACAGGCTCCACCTGCCTAGCTGGCCCTGCACATAGAATGGGTAGCACTTCTGAGAACACTACCTTAGGGGTCCTGGCCTTCAGCGTCCTGCCTAGCAACCTAAATTTCCCCACCTCTCAGCTACATTTTCCCACATTGTTGGTGCCAACATGCACCATGACCGCTACCTCCTCCACAGCACTCTCTACCAGCCTATCTAGACAAGACCTGATGTCCGCAACCTTTGCACCAGGCAGGCAAGTCACCATGCAGTCCTCACATCTGTCACAGACCCCCTCTCTATATTCCTGTATTGAATTGCCCACTACAAGGAGTCCATGACCCCCTCCCACCAAAGAACATCCTTGGTGCGTCTGGATGAGGGTCCGTCGCTGGATGAAGGGCCCCCTGCTGGGGAATTGTTTTCCTCTGTTCCAGGCTGACGTCCTCCAGCCTTGAGACTTCTTTTCCTGGCAGCTGATGAGCTGCCTCTCTGAGAGTGGGACAAAGCCTGCAACTCCCCAGAATTCTCACTGTGGTCCCTCTCTGCCTGCCTCTGCCTCTCCTGGTCTGCAACCAACGCCTCTAGGAAGCAGACCTGCTCCCTGAGTCCCTGGAGATCCTTGCATCAAGGCCCAACTTGTGCCCCAGAGGCATAAAGTCATACATATGGCAAAAACACTGGATAGCCCCCACCCAACTGCTGTCTGTCTGCCTGCATAGCTGCACTTGTTTGGAAATGAAGGAAAGGGCAGAGTCTGGGGCTCTGGCTTCCTCGTTTTGCTCGCCCAGATGCATAACTTGCTTGTTTCATGGGGCTGTTTGTTGCAGAAGATGCACTTTGTTGCTGCTCATGAGGCACTGTTCTGCCAAATTCCCTGCCGGGCCACCCCAAGAGCCCTAATGCCCACACCGGGCTAACTAGTTTCCCCACAGAGCAGCCTCAGAGATAGGCAAGAGGGAGGGGGTTCAGTCACCCACTGGGCCTCCTCTCTCCCAGCAGCTCTGCTTGTGACCACTGGCTGGCCAGCCTCCTCCAGACTGCCCTCATCACTGGCTTAGCTCCAAACTACCCTATGGCTAGCACCAATAAACCCCACCACCAAACAATAGGCAGTCAGCTTGCCCAAACCACAACTGCCTCCTCCACTTGGTGGCTCCAGGGGCGTGGCAGACATACAACAATTCCCACCAATAGTCTCCCAAAACAACCTTACCTTATCTAGTCCTTCAGCCAGTTCCTCACTCCGTCCTGGACTGACAGGCAGTCAGTCCAGCCAGCACTCCATCAGTCAGGCAGTCCATCCAGCACCTACCTGGTGCGTCTCCTCCAGCACCTTCCCAGGTGCCTTTCCTCCAGTGCCTGCCTCCAGCTTTATACTGAGGCCAGCCAATCAGTGGGCAGGCTTAAATTCATCAGCCACACCCATCTGCACCTGTGCTAACCTCCCTTCAGAGCCAGAGCCCTTATCAGCCTGCAGCTGTGTTTGGAGGCTTGCAAAGACCTTGGGGGTTAACCCTGGCTTATCTGGGACAAGGGGCCATTGCTGATACCATTCCCTATCTCCTCGGGGTATCTCCTGCCTTTTCCAATACAGGCACTCACTAGAAGGTGCTGCTATCATAATCTGGAACATACAGAGAGAGTGGAAAAGTGATGTTTGGTGGATAAAGAGAGTGAACAGGACCCAATACCATTTCATCATAACAGCAGAGAGCATGGCTGTGCTTGCCATGACAATAAATAAAAGGTGTGATTCTATCCAAAAGGGTGAGAGTGGCTTTGTATCCTGAAAAGGCTGAATCATGGGATTTCAAAATCTAAAAAATTGTGACCCTAAAGCTTTAATGGCAGCTCTTTCTAAAGATGTATTGGTCTATAAAACACATTTTAAGCCTAGCTCTAAATGCAACCCTGTCTAATCCACAAAATTCTAATCCTTAAATCACTTACTTCAGGGCAGCCCCACTGGAATGGCAGCCTGCAGATAACCACAACAGACAAATTTCAGAACTAAAAATTCTGCATATGCACATTCTTTAAGCAAGTGAACATGATTTGTCACAGCTCTTTTCTTTGTTTGCCTTGGTTTTTTTTCCTTCCAATGAAAAACACAGCAGATGCCAAGTGGATTCCACAGAGAGAAGAGCCCATTTCAATTTAATGGGGAATGAATTTGCTTTATATGGTAATCATAAACCAGCCGAAAGAGACTGCCCTTATTAAAGGCTTTCATTAAATGGATTGCATCCCTTAGTCCCTTCCTGTTCCTCAATGTACCACCAAATTGAGTGTTGCGTTGAAGAGCAAGAGCCATCAGCTGGTACACCTTGGAGAGTTGCTCAAGCAAAGAGATTTTCTGTTACAAGGCAAATCCACAACCAAGACGTTGCTTTGTGGTGAACAAGGACAAAAAAATAATCCTGCTCCAAAAGTTGATTGCTAAAATCTGAGAATCCAGAAGTTTTCATTTCAGCTTGAAGAAAACTGTCCTGTTCCAAGCAACTGTTGCCTGGTCAGAGTCTTGTGTGGCCCTCTCTTGAGATCAGCTTTGTCACTAGATAAGCATTTTGAATATAGCTGGGGGAAAACTTTTTCAGGCCCAGAGTTTTTGCCTGTTTTGGTATCAGAAATGGCAAGGTATCTCCAGGGGTCAAAATCAATCTCCTGGTGACAGCAGGCAGCATTCCTGGTGCATTCTGGGAAAGCATGTGGTTCCCAGCAGCCACTGGGAAAATGAGCTGTGCCTAAAGCATTGCTGCTATCAACACTCAGAGAAGCAGTGGCATATTTTGTTTCGGATAGGGGAAAAATGAACTGCCATC
The DNA here is from genome assembly GCA_029204185.1 of Lerista edwardsae. Lineage (NCBI taxonomy): Eukaryota > Metazoa > Chordata > Lepidosauria > Squamata > Scincidae > Lerista > Lerista edwardsae. Next base: position 176,349 of record JAJKFI010000148.1, on the reverse strand, counting down.
CATCAGTAAGCTTCTCTCATGCACCCATCACAGCTATTTCACAACTCTTGTGACTGCCTGCACGAGTCAAAGGCATATCTAGGGAAAATGGTGCCCATGGCTAGGATTACCAGATGCAAACTGGGACAGAGTGCCTATACCTTTAACCATTGTTCAGAAGTAGAAATTTGGGCAGGTGCAGCTTTTGAAACCTTTCCATGATGACCTGCACTTCTCTCTTCTGTTCAATGGATAAAGGTATATGTACTCTATCCCAGTTTGAATCTGGTAACCCTACCTATGTGCAAGTCATTGAACTACCAGGCAGCGACTACAATGCAAGTGTAGCAGGTGAGGCAGAACTGCCCTGCAGGAATTCTTTGAAAAGTGCCTCTACTGTTGTGATCATGCAAACACTTACAAGCCATGAGCTTTGAGCACCTGAAGCCATGGAATGTAAGTGTTCACAGGATAACAGCCACTGCAGCAGTGGTTCTTTTCAAAGAACCATGGTAGGGCAATTGTGCCTCATCTGCCACACCTGCCTCACACATAGCTGCAACTAAAGGTGTTTGTGTAGTCTAGTTGAGTACAATTAGCAACCAAGTCATACTAAACTCATTTTACTGTTAAAGATGCACATTAATAATTTAAGAATATTGGAAAGATCCGTTTTCAGCTGTGACCAGCCAGATTCCTCTGGATACTCCCCAGAAAAGCAACAGCATCCTTTGTTCCCAATTGCCAGTACCTGTTATTCAGAAGATATACTGCATCTGTACATGGAAGCTTCATTTTAACTAGTGCGACAAATACCAACCATTCATAACAGATAAATCGTAATAAGCATTTATAGACTCTTATTATGATGCTTATATATATATGCATGCAGCTGAAGGGCCTTGCCTTCCAAGTGTTAGATGTACCTCTGATCCTAATCAGACGCTGTAGATATGCACTGGATGGAACCAGCGGTGTCATCCTCAAATGAAGTTCTGGAACGCTAGGCGGGACTTACCGCTTGATTGACAGGCTGTCCGTGACGTGTCGCTGCCTGCCCGCCCGCCGCACGAGCTTCCTCCGGTTGGCGCGCCCCTCCGCTGCTTGCCCAGGCACCCGGCGCCCCCCCCCCAGGCAAGCGGGCACCCCCTCCGAAGCCGGCAGGCGGGCAGGCAGCGACACGTCAAGGACGGGCAGCCAATCAGGCGGTAAGTCCTGCCTAGCGTTCCGGAACGTCGTTTGAGGATGACACCACTGGATGGAACTGTGAGCAAACCTTTCTTTTTGCATCTTTACCAAGCCTCTGTCTCATGTGTCTTTTGTTAATAGCAGTCAGCCTGGGTGAGGGAGGTTCCCGTGAGGTGATGCCCTAAGGGGGAATCTGCTGCTTACCCTACTCTGCTTTCCCCCATCACCAGTAAGAAATTTTCCAATAGGGGTAGCGTACTGGAGGGGTACCCCCAGGTGTGGGATCCCTCCAGGAATGCTCCTGCACATGAGAACTTACAAAACACATCATAACTTTGCTACAAGCACAGGAAAGCTTTGAGCTGATGTCTGGATTTCAGTATTTCACTACTCTTGGCCACGTATCAGAGGCAATGGAGCACATGAAACAGCCAAGGATTTCACCAAATAAATACAGCAAACACTCACTCAGCAGAACAGATACTACACTTGATCTTAGCCAAAAGGCTGAGAAGTTTTTTT
>JAJKFI010000148.1:126249-157255 GCA_029204185.1 Lerista edwardsae | reverse complement strand
TAATAATAATAATAATAATAATAATAATAATAATAATAATAATAATATAATATTGTCTGCCTATATTGTGTGAAGACTGGCCTTCCCATTTTGTTAAGCCTACACAGTTTTATATATCACAATTCAAATAAATTATGATTCAACAATTGTATGAAATTATGATCCAAGGAGGAGGGGCCCCAACGGAAACTTTGTACCCCCTGATAAAATTCCCCTCAGAGGAATTGGCCGGGGGAGGGGGAGGGGGTGAAATTCTTTGAAAATTGAACTGACAGCAATAGAAGCCAACCAAAAAATGGAGCCATTTTACCTACTTACTTTTTTAAAAAAATTTTTAATTTGTATTATAACTAAAACAATCACACACAGCTATATAAAGAAAAACAAGCAAATATAAACTAAATTTGGAATATGGAAAACAAGCGTGGAATGGTACATCTAAACACCTAACATCTTCTACAAAATATTGATAAACACTCAAATTAAAGATTGTGTCTCTTAGCCAGCCTCTTATTCCTTTTTAAAAATACTTTTTTGCCTCTTTATCATTTAATTTAATCCCCAGCAAAATATTGGACATCTAAATCCTCCGCCTATTCATCAAGTCCATAATTTTTTGCACCAATATTTCCCTTCCTCCACAGGACATCAGTGAGTGGTTTCCAGTTATTCATAAATGACTTTACTGACTTCTCTCTAAGTAAAGTTGTAAGTTTATCCATTTCATTTATTCCAGTATTTTTGTCCACCAAAAGGTATCCTTGGAACTTTCCAGTGTTGTGCATACAGTATCCTTGCCGCAGATGTCATATATAAAAATTAAATTTCAAAGTCTTTTGGTGCCTGATCATCAAGCATGCCCAACAAGAAGGCTTCTGGTTTCATTCGTAAATTTTCCTTGAAAATTCACTGCATCTGCTGGAGCCCAGCACCTTCTTGCCTTTGTGCAAAATTTGGTAAAATGTACCTGCTTGTTTCTTACACTTCCAGCATTTATTTATTTTTTTGGAATAATAATTTTAATATTTATTCTTACAGTTATGGGAAATAGGTAAAGGATACATAAGGTTATGGGTAAACAAAGGGGTACACACAAAAGGTAAAAGTGGAGGATTACAGCATGTCTAAAAGCAGTATATAAGTAATTGTATAAATCAAAGTTATATAATTCTAAGTTCTAAACATCTATATTTTAATTATGCATCAATTAGGTGCCCCTCATTGGTGTAAAATTCTCTCTTCTCTACCAACATTATATGCTTGTTAAATCGCTTTATCTTTCTATTGTTTATAATTACACCAAACACTAACATTAATTAGGAAAAGAAAAAGCCATCTAAAGCAAACAAAAAGGATTAGGAACAAACCACTCAAGTCTCTCATCAGGGGAATGCTTTGATCTGGCTGCCCATAAAATTTGTGGATAAGCTGGTTGTAGATCTTTATATCAGAAAGTCCTAGCGCCACCATTTCTTCTCTCCATTGTAACTTTCAAGCAACATCTGTTTAGGTAAAATTTATTCTTCTTCTTATTTTATCGCTTGTAATACTATTGTAGGCTTAATTCTTTAAGGTATCTTCATTAGCAGTAATCAAACAATTATTCCATATATCTTGTGCACCTCCATTAAAATGGATCTGGCAAATTCATGTCTCTTCTGTAGTATTTGTAAAGCTTGTCAGCGGCCATTCTTTTTTACGAGGTGCAAAGTGTAACTTCACTTATCTTCCTTCGCTTTACTTTATCAACGTTGTTCCTCTTCCGTCCTCCAGCACTTCTGACTCTGCTTGCGGGCTTAACAGAGAAATTTCCATTCGGTTGTAAATCCCCTTCAGCTTCCATGATCTTTCGAATTCAGGGGCTGTCAGCCGGCTCTGCATTCACGACGCAGGAATTTCTTCACTCTTCTGCATATGGGCTGCAAAGCTTCGTTTGGAGTTGGACACCTCCAAAACTTGACCTACAGATGCCCTGCCTAGAAATCCATCTCCTTGGATTTCACGCCAGAATTTCCAGTGTGGAAATCTGGCGAAAAGCAAAGCCTCAACCGCTTCTCCACTTCACAGGGCAGGAAAATGGTCAGCCATGCTTGAAGATTGCCCCTCTCCCTCTTCCAGCATTTATTTGACATATTTTTATACGTTTTTGCTAATTGGTGTTATGTACCATCTATACGTCATCTTATTTAACTTCTCTGTAAGATTTACATTCAATGTACATTTCAATCTTTTAATCCACAGACTTTCCCATTGTTCCATTAATATCTCATAACCAACATGTTTTCCCCCATTGCATCTTACATTTTTTGACTTGTTCCTCTACTCTTCTATCTCATATTTCAACAGTAACCTCTACATATTAGCAATACATTCTTCTTCTCCAGTATACAATTGGATTTCTGATAATGACATTTGATCTTCAAAACCATATTTTTGTCCACTTCAAATCTCTTAAAAGCTGTACATGCTGAAACCATTGACAACTATACCCTTCTTGTCATAGTTTTTCTCTTTTCATCCTGTATTCTCCATGTAAAAAAACTTTCTATACAGTAACCAGATGTCTCTCGATGTTGTATCATGACCAGAAAAAGTCTCTTGTGAAGAACCCCATAACGGTATTTTTGTGCAAAATCTGTTTTTATATTTGTTCTGTATTCTTTACAATGTATGACTAATATAATGATTTTAAGATTCCATATTTATCCATATTTGCCAGAAAGCCTAGGCCATGACAAAAAACCCCTATACAGTACAAAACCAATTTATTACAAAATAAATTTGGGTGCCTCAATCTCAGCCTATCCAGGGCTGTGTTTCCACTACAGCAGCAGGTCACAATCCATCATTGGGAACCAAAATTGGGCTATTCCCCCTTGTGGGGTGGCCCGGTTTTGGGTGTCCCGATGGCGCCACAGCAATGCCACAACTTTTGGGGCTTTCAGCAGCATCAGAGAGGCACACAGAGGGGTCTGCAGGCCTCCCAGGCCCTTCTGGACACCAGCACGTCCCCCAGGTAGCCCTGAAGCCATGAGAACACAAGAAGAGCCCCACTGGATCAGGCCAAAGCCCCAGCCCAGCCCACCAGATGCCTCAGGGAATACACAGGACAACTAGCTATGTGCATCATCCTTTGCCACTCCCCTGCATCCAGCACTCCGAGGTAGCCTACCTCTAAGGAAAGGAGGTTGCACACCCCCTACTAACTGGGCAAGAGGCACTTTTGCAAGTGGTGCTCCTCGTATATTTAGCAGAGGAAGAATGATTGTCCCTCTTCACTCCCGCGCAGTGTCTTTTCTAGTGGCTGTTGCTGGTGGTCTGCCTTTTTTTTTTTAGATTGTGAGCTCTTTGGGACAGGGAGCCATTTAACTTTATTATTATTACTATTTGCCTGTAAACCACTTTGTGAACTTCTGTGTTGAAAAGTGGTATATAAGTACTGATTGATTGATTGATTGATTGATTGATTGATTATGCTCCTTTCTGTACCTCTATCTTTGGAAAACACCAAAATCTGCAAAAAACCAAAAAAAATTTTTTCTCCCACCACTAGTGATTACCTTTTCCTCCAGAAATCTGTCCAGTCCTCTGTTCAAACTATCTGGACCAGCTCCCCTCTTTTTCACACAGTGCATAATTAGTTTGTGGAATTTGTTGCCACAAGATGGTGATGACCACTAGTTTGGATGGCTTTTAAAGGGAACTGGACACCTTAATTGGACACCTTTCAGAAACCTTAATTGGCATAGAAGACTCAAATACATACAGAAATACACATCAACAAATATATAAAAACGAAAACAATCAAACAGAAGATTAAAACCTGTTCCCTCCCATCGGCACATTAGCGCAACACTTTTTTTTTTTTTTTTGCATTTTGAAACATGTACAGGGCCCCCCCCCTCTTAGATAAATATGTGTTTGGAACCTTGTCAAAGTGTTCCCATATACCTGAACTGAAACTGGGTCCTTTGCCCACCAATGGTACTGAAAGTGTAATTTTTACTGTGCAAAAATGGCACGCTATCTATGGTGCTGTGTATCAATTTCTATGGAAAGATTGAAAAAAAGCTACCTTTACCCCTGAAAATCTTTAAAAAACACACTGTTCACTGAGCATACAGCTTGCTTACTTCAGGAATTTGCAGAAGGGGGCCCTAGAGTGCAAATCCTGAAGTAAGAAGTTCATTCTTGCAAAACTGAATCTGCTACTTGTTTTGCACCCACTCTAATTAGCTGGAGACAGAAGTCTTCTGAACTTTCCTTGATCCTTCTCTGTTTTATAAACATCTTGGGAAAAACCCTATTTTTCACAGAGCTGGCTTCTGCAGCTTGCAGCTTCCATAAGCCGATAGAAGGCAAACCTGAGTTCACCTTTTGAGATTCCCTCCCACCCCAGCCGTAGAACAAGCTGTGAACAGTTGAAGAAAAAAAGTATCTTTCTCATTGATTTGTCTTCTCTAGCAGCTACAGAGGCAAGAAATAACCTTTCATAAACCCTTTAGTTGCTGGAAGGATGATTCCTATGTGAAACAAAGCAAAGCCATCAATTCCACCTCCCACCCCACTATGAGATGGAAACAGGACTCTTCAGTAGATATTGGACTGTGTCCAGGTGCTGATTTGGAAGAATATTATTTGAATCTTATTCTGTGTTCTTGCACCATTGACAAGACTGATTGTCATTAGGAGTGGTCACCTGATTTTCTAAATGGCTTGTGAATTCTCAATGATTAGAGGAGTGAATAGGAGAGCTTTATCTAGATTTTTTTGTCCCTAAAGATGCTATCCATGGTAATTGTCCTAAACAGCTTTGGGAAGGGTAAATTATAGGAGAGCATTATGCAGATTTCTGCCCATTGTAATTGTCCTCACCTACCTAATCTCATCACCTAGCTGGTAATCTCATCACCTAGCTGAATGCCTGTCTTCAAAATCAACCATCAGGGCCACACAGGTAAACATACCCACTCTAGAAATTAGTAAGAGATTCTCACCTACAGCTGCAAGTGTGATAATGAAATGTGAATATCTACCTAAACAAATGCACTTGGGGAAAAAAGGAGAAGAAGTATTCTTTATTTCTTTATTTGACATTTAATGTTTTGTTTTCCATTTCTCCAAGGACTTCAGGGTTGTGTAGACAATCCTTCCCTCAGCAACCCTGTGAGGTTGGTGTGGCAGGTCATTATTGATCTGAAGTTCATACAGCCTTGTGATATTTGATCTTGGAGTTGCCTTCTAATGTTTTATGTCAGCTGTCTAATGTTTTGTGGAGGAGAGTATAAAAAACATAATTTATTCACAGTCTCTGAAATTACCTGCAACCTGCAAAAACTAAAGGCAAGACATATCAGAACATATTTCTAACACAGGGCAAAGGTTAGGAGATATGTGTTTCCTCTATGTTTTCACCTAACTTGTCCCCCAAAGTAAAAAGATAATTAGCCTACAAAGAAACACAGTTTGAATGGAAGTAGATGTGTGAAGTCCCATCGGTGCATTTGCCTGCCAATTATTTAAAAAATTATTACAGGTGCTAATTGTACCTGAAAGCTTTAAAGTTGACTCAGTGAGAAAGGTTAGCCCCTGCCCTAACAGAGGAAGCCAAAACGGCAACTTTCATTTCAGATTTGGGCCCCCCAATGAGATTCAGAAACAGCCCCCCATAAAACAAAAAAACCACCAAAATTCTGCCCCTGTTCCTTAAATGATGACATGGGTGTACAGTCAAAACAACTGTACCTCTAAAAAGGTCTATCCTTACTTTGTTGTTGTTGTTGTTGTTCAGTCGCTAAGTCGTGTCCGACTCTTCGCGACCCCATGGACCACAGCACGCCAGGCCTCCCTGTCCTCCACTAGCTTCCTGAGTTCGCCCAATTTCATATTCATTGCTTCGGTGACACTATCTAACCATCTCATCCTCTGTCGCCCCCTTCTCCTTTTGCCCTCAATCTTTCCCAGCATGAGGGTCTTTTCTAAAGAGTCCTCTCTTCTCATCAGGTGGCCAAAGTATTGGAGCTTCAGCTTCAGCATTTGTCCTTCCAGGGAGCAATCAGGCTTGACTTCCTGGAGAATTGACCGATTGGATCTCTTTGCAGTCCAGGGGACTCTCAAGAGTCTTCTCCAACACCATAATTCAAAAGCATCGATTCTTCGACGCTCTGCCTTTCTTATGGTCCAGCTCTCACAGCCATACATGGCTACTGGGAAAACCATCGCTTTAACTATGCGAACCTTTGTTGGCAGGGTGATGTCTCGGCTTTTGATTAAGCTATCTAGGTTCACCATAGCTTTCTTCCCAAGAAGTAAACGTCTTTTAATTTCATGGCTGCAGTCACCATCTGCGGTGATCTTGGAGCCCAGGAAAATAAAGTCTGTCACTGCTTCCATTTCTTCCCCTTCTATTTGCCAGGAAGTGATGGGAGTGGTTGCCATGATCTTAGTCTTTTTAATGTTGAGCTTCAAACCAATTTTGGCACTTTCCTCTTTCACCCTCATCAAAAGTTTCTTTAGGTCTTCCTCACTTTCTGCCAGTAGAGTGGTATCGTCTGCATATCTGAGGTTGTTGATGTTTCTCCCAGCAATCTTGATTCCAGCTTGTGAGTCATCCAGCCCTGCCTTCCTCATGATGTACTCTGCGTATAAGTTAAATAAGCAGGGTGACAGTATACAGCCTTGTCGTACTCCTTTCCCTATTTGAAACCAGTCGGTTGTTCCATGTCCAGTTCTAACTGTTGCTTCCTGACCCGCATAAAGGTTTCTCAGAAGGCAGATCAGGTGGTCTGGAACTCCCATCTCTTCAAGAACTTGCCACAGTTTGTTGTGATCCACACAATCAAAGGCTTTAGCATAATCAATGAAGCAGAGGTAGATGTTTTTCTGGAACTCTCTTGCTTTCTCCATGATCCAGCGAAGGTTGGCAATTTGATCTCTAGTTCCCCTGCCTCTTCGGAAACCAGCTTGTACATCTGGTAGTTCTCGATTCACATACTGCTGAAGCCGAGCTTGTAGGATTTTGAGCATGACCTTGCTAGCATGTGAAATGAGTGCAATGGTGCGGTAGTTTGAACAATCTTTGGCATTGCCCTTCTTTGGGATTGGAATGTAAACTGATCTTTTCCAGTCTTGTGGCCACTGTTGGGTTTTCCAAATTTGCTGGCATATGGAGAGCAGCACTTGGACAGCATCATCTTTTAAGATTTTGAGTAATTCCGCTGGAATGCTGTCACCTCCACTAGCTTTGTTGTTAGTGAGGCTTTCTAAAGCCCACTTGACTTCACTCTCCAGGATGTCAGGTTCGAGCTCAGTGACTGTACCACTGTGGTTATCAGGAACATTTAGATCGGCCTTGTAGAGTTCCTCTGTGTATTCTTGCCACCTCTTCTGAATCTCATCTGCTTCTGTTAGGTCCTTGCCATTTTTGTCCTTTATTGTGCCTACCTTAGCATGAAATTGTCCTTTGACATCTCCAATTTTCTTGAAAAGATCTCTAGTCCTCCCCATTCTGTTGTTTTCCTCTATTTCTTTGCATTGCTCATTTAGAAAGGCCTTCCTATCTCTCCTTGCTGTTCTCTGGAAATCTGCATTCAGTTGGGTATATCTTTTCCTTTCTCCCTTGCTTTTGGCTTCTCTCCTTTCCTCAGCTATTTGTAAAGCCTCGTCAGACAGCCACTTTGCCTTCTTGCATTTCTTCCTCTTTGGGATGGTTTTAGTTGCTGCCTCCTGTACAATGTTACAGACCTCCGTCCAAAGTTCTTCAGGCACTCTGTCTACCAAATCTAAGCCCCTAAATCTATTTGTCACCTCCACTGTATATTCGTAGGGGATCTGATTTAGGTCATACGTGGAGGGCCTAGCGGTTTTCCCTACTTTTTTCAGTTTAAGCCTGAATTTGGCAAGAAGGAGCTGATGATCTGAGCCACAGTCAGCTCCAGGTCTTGTTTTGACTGCCTGTATGGAACTTTTCCATCTTTGGCTGCAAAGAATGTAATCAATCTGATTTCGATGTAGACCATCTGGTGAAGTCCATGTGTACAGTCGCCGTTTGTGTTGCTGGAAAAGGGTGTTTGCTATGACTAATGTGTTCTCCTGACAGAACTCTATCAGTCTTTGCCCTGCTTCATTTTGTACTCCAAGACCAAACTTGCCTGTTATTCCTCTTACCTCTTGACTGCCTACTTTAGCATTCCAATCCCCTATGATGAGAAGGACATCTTTTTTGGGTGTTAATTCTAGAAGCTGTTCTAGGTCTTCATAGAAGCGGTCAACTTCTTCCTCATCAGCACCAGTGGTTGGGGCGTAGACTTGGATTACTGTGATGTTGAAAGGTTTGCCTTGGATCCGAATGGAAATCATTCTATCATTTTTGAGGTTATACCCCAGTACTGCTGTTCTCACTCTCTTGTTCACGATGAAGGCTACTCCATTTCTTCTAAGGGATTCCTGCCCACAGTAGCAAATATAATGGTCATCTGAATTAAATTCTCCCATTCCTGTCCACTTTAGTTCACTAACTCCCAGGATGTCGATGTTCAGCCTTGACATCTCACGTTTGACCACATCTAGCTTGCCTTGATTCATAGATCTGACGTTCCAGGTTCCTATGTAGTATTGTTCTTTGCAGCATCGCACTTTCCTTTCACTTACAGACACATCCACAGCTGAGCTTCCTTTCAGTTTTGGCCCAGCTACTTCACTCTTTCTGGAGCTACTAGTACTCGTGTTCTGCTCTTCCCCAGTAGCATAATGGACACCTTCCGACCTGAGGGGCTCATCTTCCAGCGTCATATCGTTTAGCCTTTTTGTTCTGTAATCCATGGGGTTTTCTTGGCAAGAGTACTGGAGTGGGTTGCCACTTCCTTCTCCAGCGGACCACGTTTAGTCAGAACTCTCTGCTGTGACCTGTCCATCTTGGGTAGCCCTACATGGCATAGCTCACAGCTTCATTGAGCTACTCAAGCCCCTTCGCCACGACAAGGCAGTGATCCATGAAAGGGCTATCCTTACTAGGCGGGTCAATATGTCATCAGACCCTTAAAAAATTCTAACAAAAGGTCTGACAACTGTTCTTGTCAGTACTAGGTGTACAGATTGATAGAAAAAAAGTTTACCAAAATCCCACAACCAGAAGTGTGTTTTTTTTCCAAGTTGGCAGCTGCAAACCATGAAAACCGGCCAAATCATGTAACTGTGTTATTTTTAAGTGTAGAACTTTTTTTTTTCAAACTCAAGGTTTTTTTATGGTCAAGTAATTCATTTTAACCAATTACTTGGTCCATGGGTTGAAGATTGGATTCCAATGTAATGAGCATTGTAGGTACAACACCAGTTATAACAAATATTAAATTGTATGTTTTTATTATCGTAATACATTTGAACTAAACTGTATACATTTTTTTAAACTACATATTCAACGAAGTACCCTTTAAACTAGGTTAAGAAAAGTGCAGTATTTTGTGAGGGAGGTTAAAGTACCTCCTTAATTTTCTATTAATCCTCATCACTGCCCTCTAGGACATCTAACACCTGGTTGTCACAATTCGTTACTTGACACGATCCACATACAGAACTTCATGGAAGTCCGTATGTTCTGCAACTGCAGCGGTTACCACTGCAACCAGTTTTGCAGTGTATAATTTTCAGTAGAGTGTCTGGTGCAGCATTAATATCACACATAACTGGTATAAGTTCATCGCCATCGAGTTTCCAACTCCAGTCCACAGGATTCATTTCCCTAGCCATATCCATCCAAATCATGGTCTGATAGTACACTCTTAGACAATGGAATTTTGTGGAAGACTCAGTTGGAGGCAGGCGTTCTGGATTCACAAATGATTTGGCTGTTACGACTTTCTTGGTAAGCATCTGGTAATGCAAGGCTGCCAAAGAACTTTTGCTGTTGCCACCACAAATAACAGCCATCACTTGACTGCCAAGACTTACTATATCAGTGGGGTTCTTGCCTGGTAAAGTGAATGCAATTGCACAGGAATGAAGGACAGAATCCCCTTTTAAAAGTTTGTGGAAAACTGCTTTTTTACTGACACCATAAATACGTGAGGTGGAATCACATCCTGTGAATGCATGAAGAAATAACAACTGTGCACATAACTCACTGCCTAGAGTAGACTTCAAGTTATTGATGTTGTACACTTTTGGAATGCCTCGTGCCTGAGTGCCTGATCTAAAATACAGTGGATTGCCATTCACTTCTGCGTAACGTAGCAGAAGAATTAACAGGTCAGTATCCTCCCCAATGAGCGTGGTGGGATGTTCCTTTGCACTATTAACTGCGGCCTTTGTAATGTCCACATCACGTCACCTTGTGCTTGAAAAACCACACAGCCTCTTGTCACCAGTTCTTCAATGATTAATTTGATTAGTTGTTGTTTGTTACGTCCTACTGAAAGGAATTCTTCCTGCTTCCCTTCGAATTCAGTATCACTACTGAAGTGAACTACTGGATAATTAAAGTTTTGTTGTCTTCTCTTATGTGTATTATCCTTTATTGAAGGACCTGCGTCATATCCATCGAACACAACAGTTGCCAACCCATAGTGTTTAATTGTAAAGTCTGCATATACCTTGGCTATTTTGCAGTATGTGTCTCCCTTTTTCCACTTCAACTTCCTTATCAAGTAGCCTCCGTCAATAACATATCTTTGCGTGCTTGGAACAGCATCTGGTGTTGTTTCAATTGATGCTCGATTTTTACAATGCTCATCAATGGCATGGGCTAATTGCAGTTTATCAGCCTTTCTCAGAATGTGGTTGTCCTCGAAAAGTGATGTTGGGTAAGCACTAAGTTCATATCTCATCACCTCCCCTAGATCTAGTTGTCCTGTCCTGGAGACGACAAGAAATCGCTGGAAGAGTAAGCCAGGATCAATGCTTCTACCCGGAGAAGACATGCATAGGATTTTTGCCTACAGTTTTTAATCTTACAAATTATTGCATCTGTAAAAGGCTGCTGAGCATGAACTCCAGGGGTATTACTTGTGCACAAGGCCAATTTAAAATTAGTGACTGTGTAATGAAAAAAGCTTGGAGGAGTGCAGAGGAGTGCATTTTAAACTGTATTAAAATGTTTGCCTAAGCCTCCTATGTTGACGCTCCTATGTCTGATGCTCCAACAAACTGCACACGCCTTGTGTCTGATGATTCATCACTACAAATATCATCACTTTTTTGGTTAAAATAAATTACTTGACTATAAAAAAAACCTTGAGTTTGAAAAAAAAAAGTTATACGCCTAAAAATAACACAGTTACATGATTTTGGCCGGTTTTCATGGTTTGCGGCTGCCATCTTGGAAAAAAACACACTTCCGGTTGTGAGATTTCGGTAAACCTTTTTTCTGTCAATCTGCACACCTAGTACTGACAAGAAGAGTTGTCAGACCTTTTGTTAGAATTTTTTAAGGGTTATGGGTTTTTCCCCCCTAAATTGACTGGACTATACACTGTTTACAGTGCAAGTTTCAGGTCATTTGGTGGAGCCACTTTTTGAAAATCTCAAAATCATAAATTGGCAGTCAAATGCGCCAGTGGGGGGGGGAATGGGTTTTAATCAAAATGACAGTTATGCTCTCCGTTACTACTATAGGCAGAAAAATGGCGTCTCATTCAATGTTTTAAAAAAGGTCCTCATGGCCTCAATTATCTTAGGGTCCACTGCTGACAACAAATTCCTCAGTTGGGTGACATCCGGGCAGTTTGCGTATTTACTAAAAAGAATAAAAGATAAATATTGATTATGTAATATTTGGTGAGGTGGGCAATGTAAGACCATAAGCGAGACATACCCTGACTTGCTATTACAGAAAATCTTCCATACTGCATGGTTGTTGGAAATACATTGCACCTGGCCAAAGTAAAGGCCAATGTTCTTGAAGGTACTTTAGTAAGGATGATGGAGGCTTCAGTAAAAATCTGGAAGCTCAGCGGTGAACAAACTTTGCTCACTGCTCTATAAAGTTGTTGAGCTTGGATAGCCAGGAATCTCTTTTTAACTAGTTGATTGTAATGGCCAGTGCCAGCCCCCACCCCCAATCATCTGGGTGTCTCCTGGCCTCTGGGAGTCCTTGTAGAGTTTTTCCCTGGGGAAACAACCGGAGAATTTGGCCACAGACCAAGAGCCCCAGCTGTTGCAAATCTTTCTGTGCAAAAAGGCTAATCATCATCAGCTGGGTGCAGCTAAGCACCTAAGCAAGGGTCTGTGTAGTATTGGCTGGCCAACTAACTCATGGCCATTCAGCTGGCATTTTGGCCAATAAAAGCCTTGTTTTGGGGGCCATTACTTTGCTCCTGGATCTTGTGAATGCTAGCAGGTTGTGGTGTGTGGAGGGTTGCCTGAACATGCCCTCAGGTTTGACTGGAGGCTGTGTTGCCTGGTGTGGGTTGCCCAACCATAACTACTTGTGCCTGGAGACTTCTCTTCTCAGTCTTCTCTTCTCCAAGCTAAACATACCAAGTTCTTCTCTGAACTTGGTATGTTTAACTTGGAGAAATGAAGACTGAGAGGGGCTATGCTAGCACTCTCCAAAGATCTGATGAGCTATCATAAGGAAGAGGGGACAAGTTTGCATCTGACAGTAGAACTAGGTCCAAAGGGTGCAAACTGCATTAGGAGATTCTGGCTGGACATCAGGAGGAATTTCTTGACGATAAGGGCGGTTCGACAGTAGAATAGTCTGCCAAGGGAGGTAGTAGATTCTCCCTCGCTGGAGACCTTCAAGCAGAGGCTTGACAGACACCTGCTGGAGATGCTCTAGGAGGACTTCCTGCTACAGGCAGGGAGTTGGACTAGATGACCTTGTAGGTACCTTCCAACTCTATGATTCTATGAAATGTTCAAGATGAGCGTGTTAGTTACTTTTTAAAGCTTGTTCTCAAACTCATTTCTTCTTGTCCCTTGTGAATCTATTCATTTATGAATCTATACATGCAAGTCTCTCAAAAAAGCTTGACATTGTGTCAAATATCTTTGTGCATATCCATGTGGATTCAAACTCATCTCCCCCAAATGTCTCATAGTAAAGGAAGGGGGATTTTTTCTAAGTTAAATTTGCAAGTACATCTCATAAGTGCATATTACTTGTAATGCAACAGTAAAAACTAGAGAGGGAACAAAAAAGAATATCTTTTGGATGTTAGGGGGAGGAGCCAAAAAGGGGATGAAACTATCGTATCCTTTTCATTTTGGGGAGTGGGGAATAAATTCCTCCTGCCCAAAGATCACCAACCCCCACCAACATCCCCTTGAAATGATGCTAAGACTTTGGGTGGCATCAGTATGATAATGAGTTTACTACTGCCCCTAAAAATCACCAGAAACCTCCCTTCCATTTACTTTCACATCCTGTAAAATTGTGTGGGTCATTTTGACTATTATCTCGGAAGAACTATTTTGAGCAACAGAGATGCCGGAGTTCTGTGTTCCTGTGTGAGTTCCTGTCCTGGGCATGCTTCTGTATTGGAAGCCCAGGGCAATTCATCACACACAATCCAAAGGCTCAGATTCTGAACTTTGAAGGCTCATAATCAGGACCTGCCTACTCACAAGGTAGGGTGAAAGAGCTGCTTTGAGCTCTGGCCTGTGGAGGAGGGAGGGAGGAACCGCAGGCTGGTGGGGAGGATTCTGGCATGCGCATCACACCACCTCTTCCAGTTTGCCACCTTCTCTTGGCTGTTTGCTGATTCTCTTAGTTGACTGGCTGAGAGAGCAACAGAATCAGAGGGCCCAATCCTATGCATCCCCCTCCCACTGATGCAGGTATGCCAAAATGGCTCATGATGCATCTGCAGGGGAGGGGAGGGGAGGGGGCAGTCCACTGGCCTGCTTGACTCAGTGCGGTGGACACTGACTGGCAGTGACTTCAGCTTCAGCCAGGACGCTGCCCTGACGTATCCTGGCATAATGTAGCTTCCCATATTGCTAAACCAAAAGAGAGGAAGGTGCTGGTGGTTATCTTTGTCTGCAGAGGACACATCTACACCCTTGGCCATTGTTCCCCAATGCTGTGGAGCAGTTGTCACCGAGGCATTTTCTGACCATACACTTTGTTCTCTGTTTTTAAGGGCATTCATCACTGCATCCTGTTTGTCAATGCTCATCCTGTACAAATATCTGTAGACTTTGGAGGATAGTCAGATGATTCAAAGTCCTTATTCCAGCGTAATGACAATTTAATAGGCTGTTTCATGGTTTAAAAAAAAAAAACCCAAAGCCTCGCCTTTGTTTTTATGCCCTTCACACACTCATCTTCCCTGGTTGTCAAAGCATTTGAAGGGGGAAAAAATGCAAAGATAAAAGACCCTAAGTCTGTCCTGTAAAATGATGTCATCACTAGACGAAGTGGACGGCAAACAGAAACCACAAGGCCAATAAACCAAGGAGACGACAGAAGCCACTATTGTTGCTTGGATGACAGGCTCAGACGAGCAACCTCCAAACATCCGGCCTGCCACAAGATTTTATCCAGGCCTCAGCAATGTGAAATATTTCTCTCCCCAGCCAACCAGTTGGACACACTCCTTTCCATATGGTCAAAACCGAATTTTCAGCCACCTGGACGTTAGGCTTTAAGTCCCTCAAATTATTATTATTCCATGTTAACCTCATCTCTGCTGATAAAACAAACTGAGTTTCAACACTGCGTAAAACAATTGCATCAAGGAAATAGTGTCATTTTTGCACCTGTATAATCAAATCGCAACAAACTGATCTGTTTTGCAATGGATCAGACAGAGGCAGTGTGCTGTGCTCGCTTGCTTCCACCCGATAGGAAACTTTTTGGTTTTTTGGCCTGAACAATTGTGTAAAATATGGCCCCCCTACTGAAATATTTGGAGATCCCTGGCTTAGACAAGAAGAGATTCAGAGACAGGCAACCTTCAGAACCCAGAGAATGAACATGTAGTGGGCTCTCCATATCCGCAGAAAATCCGTTCCAGGACTGCCTGCAGATACCAACTGAATATAATCAATGCGGATAATTGAATCTGTAACAGGCCAGCACAGCACCACAACCACCACACCTGGGGGCTGCACCTGGCCCTCCAGAGATTGCCACCTCAGAAGGCCTCCCAAAGGCAGGTGCCTTAGAAGGCAACTGAAAGGCTCTTCTGGTCTCCTGGCAAACTGGAAGCAACTTCCATTCCCTTCCAGGAGGTCCTCTGAGGCCTCTCCACTGGTGTTCAGCATCCATGGATATTCCACTCTGCAAACACCAAGCCTGTGGATAAGGAGGGCCCATAGTTCCTCCATAAATCTGTCCAATCCCCTGTTAAAGGCATACAGGATTGGTAGGGAAGGTCCAGCAGCAGCTCTTGGTTAGCCAGATGGAAACGCCTCAATCCACAGAGGCCGTCTGTCTCCGACACCGCAGTGCTGGGCACAAGAGAAGGCCAAGAAACGCCTGCCCAGCTTGCGTAAGAAGCTGCCTTCCCTTGAGCACTGCTGGCCCTGTGAGAAGCAGGGAAAGGTACACCCTGCCCCTGAGGGGGCAGTCAGGCCCCGCTTCAAGCCAGTTGGACCAGTTGGGTCCCACATGTAAGGAAGCCCATGCTAGGGTAAAAATAAAAGCAATGTTTTTACTAAACCAGTGGTTCCCAAACTGATGGGCTGCGACCCACCAGCCAGGAAAGCCCTTGTCCCTGTCCCTTTAAGGGGAAGGGAGAAGGCAGCAAAGTGATCCCCAGGATCGTACTGCTGTAGGGGCAGAAGGGTTTGTTCTACGTGCCTCTGCCAGGGCCAGCGTTCGGGTGTGCGTGGGAGGAGCCCACACGGGCTCCCCAGGCCCCTTGACCAGCACTTCCTGGTTCCGATCAGAAGCCAGAGCAGGTGGTTCGTGCTTATTGCCTGGGCAGCTGCAGCGCTGTCCTTGCTCCCCTGCAGAGCTGCCGATGGGTGAGTTTCACCATTGCTGCGTTGCCGGGATTCTGGGCAGGCTGGGAGGGCAGAACTGGTGGGAGGAGGGGCGGAGCAGGGGTGGGTCTGGCAGGGACACCCACTGCTGGATCTCATCCCCTGCCTTTGCCCAGACGGCCTGACACGGGTCTGCTCGATTCTCGGCTGGCAGCGTAGCTCACGGAGGGTCAAGAAGCCCCGTTGTGGGAGGCAGGGGTTTCCCTTCTGCCGAGGAGACTCCACCAGCTGCCTGGCATTCGCCATTTGGCTACCACCTGCTCAGGACTGGGCTGCCCGTCTCATGCGTGCAAGTATGCCTCACATGACACTGCATTTGTCCCTGAACATGTGCAGCACAGAGCCTTTTTTCAGAACTGTATTCACCTTCTTGATATCCCGTCCTGGTCTGTGCCATGGGAAACTCTAAATGCCACACTGTATGGTTATTCATGAAAGGTATTTGACACAGAAGGGATTTGCCATGGTGGATTATCCCATCCATTATTCTAAGACTAGGGCTTTCCTATTCCAGGATCTCTTGGCACTTCATACTAGTTGGAGATTAAATTGAAAATGAGCTTGTGACAACCATATCAAAGGTTTAAGGTTACAAACAGCAAGAAAGAGGCAGCCCAGGACTTTTTCACAGTAGACAATTGACGTTGGCAGTGTTGGGGGGGGGTAGGACAATGCCTTAAGCCTGGGGCCATCTGTAGGGGCCGGTTCAAATCTTCCCTCCACCTTGAGGCTTCCTGGGTGACCTTGGGCCAGTCGCCCTCCAATGTCACCCACCTCCAGGCCTGAGGAGTGGGGCAGAGTGGGCAGAGTCCTGAGGGCCCAGGTTTGCAGGCCATGACAACAACTACACAGAACAAAACAAATGCATTACAAAGTAAATGTGGATGCCTCCATCGCACCCAATCCAGGGCTGCATTTCCCATCTAGCTAGTGTTGTCAGAGGAAATCAAGCCCAAGAAATGATTTCCCGAAGCCCTGTCCCTTTAAATCGCAAGACCGGGCTTTCTTGATTGAGTGATCCGTTTTTCCGGCGTGCATCCCCTTTTCTTGCTAAAGCGGAGTCCGCAAACCCCTCTGATCTCCCGATCCCCTCGGCAGAATCCTGCTATAGCTTACCCAAAGTTTAACGTCGATGAAAGAAAGAATAACCAGCTGGACTTCGATGGAAATTCTGGAATAGATTTTTTGCAATAAGACACAAAACAGATCGCAAACGCGCGTACAAAGAGGCACCCTAATTTTGCGTGTCGGGATACACGCGACAGAACCTTTTATACATTCCTACATGCAAATGAAGAATAATAAAGTGTCCAATCAAAATTAATTGTCTAATCCCCCCTCGATTATTGGGGCAGTGGGGTTTTTGGGACCTACGATTGGCTCAAGGCTGGTATGAGGAACTCCCCAAGACATGTCCGTGTGCTTTCCGCGTGCTTGGGGGGTGACTAGCATATTGAAAGAATGTAAATGTCTTTGGCGGGAATCGGAGATGTTGGCGCCGAAGATGTGACCCAGAGGCTCAACTTGATGGCTGTGGCCCACTCCGAAAGGAGCCAGCATCCATTTTGTCCATTGGCAGCCATTTTGCATCACCCTCACACAGTTCGCACAAGCACAGAGTCCAACGTGGCTGTTTTCTCTCACAAAGCCCATATCCCATTCATAAAATATGTTCCCCATTCATAAAAACACCGAGACCATTCATAAATACCCCATTCACGTAGCTGGCTTTCCCTTTAACAGGGAGCTTTGACAGCTCGGACTTTGCTCGCTCGAACCAGGTGATCAGGGGTTCCGGGGAACGGCCGGGCTATCCCTGACTTTGACAGCGGTAGTTGCGACACTTTCGAGGAATCAGCCGGCTTGTTGGTTTGTGGTTGACAGTTTATTCAAGGCGTCTGTCGGGGTGAAACCCTGTGGTGCGATAATCCCATCATCGTCGGCTCGCGCCTGTTCTAATCCTATCAGCCCCTGTCTCTCTGGAGCTTCGGCGGTGATGGCGGTGGCATGGGTTAGAATCCCCGAG
This sequence comes from Lerista edwardsae, assembly GCA_029204185.1. NCBI lineage: Eukaryota > Metazoa > Chordata > Lepidosauria > Squamata > Scincidae > Lerista > Lerista edwardsae. The sequence continues at coordinate 139,299 of JAJKFI010000148.1, read as the reverse complement.
TTTCCGCTTTAGTTTAGCCGGTGTAATGAAGGGTCTGTGAGCAGAGGCGTCATTCAGGGGGAACGGGCCGGTACTCTCTTCCGCTAGTTCCGCGGAGGTCCCAGCCCGTTCCGCTGCTTCGGAGGACGGGCGAGCTGCTGCTGGGCCCGCCCTCCCTCCCTTGCGTCTGGAATTGCTCTAAAATGGAGCGATTCCGGTGCACTGAGGCTGGGGGGGGGCGTGGCAGCCCTCCGCCATTAGCGAGGAAGGCTGTCAATCATCCGAGTGCTCCGGTAGTTCGGACGCTCGGATGACATTGCTGTCTGTGAGGCTCAAGATCATGAGTTCGATTCCTGCCAAGGTCTTAATTTCTTTTATTGGTTGCACATGGCTGAGAGGCCAGGAAGAAGTATGGCAGGTTCAAAACATGGCTGGGCTGTGTGCTCGCAGCCAGGAGCGGAGCGGAATGGTTAGCATGGCTGGGCTGTGTGCTCGCATCCAGGAGAGGAGTCCATGGTGGTTTCTGAGAGAATTACCGGGGGGGGGGTTACTCCTGCATCAACAGTATGACACTGAAGCAGATCACAGTGTGCACGTGTGAAAGCCACATGGCGTTTTCCAGGGGACTCTCCAAAGCGTAATCCTAGATCCTGCTTTCACTGCCTTGGCTGAGAGCGCAATCCTAAGCAGTGCCTGGACGTATTTTTTTTCTTCCTTAATAAAGGTTTTAAAATTTTAAAAAAATCTATCCAGCTCTGCGTCAGGGAGGCTGGAGCCTCCCTGTGGCAACAGCATGTCCATGCCCATAACGTGGGGGAGGCACCAGCCTCCCCTATGAGCTACTTGGATCTGTGCCTGCCAAATTGGGGCCACACAGCTTCCTGGGCCTCATGGCCAAATCCCAAGCCCTCCCCCCTCCCGGGCTGGCCCCCCCCCAGCCCCCCCCCAGCCTGCTCAGAGCCACGCTCCCCCACCCACCCCCAACCCCCTCCCTCGTCCCAGCATGGGGCATCAGCTGGTGCCAGGGAGGCGCAGTGTGGGCGCGCACTTTGTAGGACCAGGCTGCCCATCTCAAATCGTGTTGGGATACAGTAACGAAAAGGATGCGCTGGGCTGAGGCTCTCAAACCTTTCAGAGCCTCTAGAGCAGGGGTGGTGGGCTGGCGGCATCCCACTTGCCAGTTTTTACGTAGGAATCACTAGGAAGATGTGAAATATATTTCAGCAACTTACAAATTAAGTTTATCATTAGGTGGTGACCCAATTAAAGGAATCTTAGAGCGCAATCCTAAGCTGCGCTGGAATGGCGACACCAGTGGCCCTGCACCAAATCCAGCGCCTCTTTGGTGCACTCCGGAGCCTCCCCGGGACACGTTTGTGCCCTTTCCTCAGGGGAGGCTCTAACCTCCCCATTGGTTTCCTCGGATCTGCACCTGCTAAATAGCTAAATAGCAGGCACAGAACCATGGAGGCAACGCGGTCTGAATCAATCAATCAATCAACCAATCAATCAATCAATCAATCAATCAATCAATCAATCAATCACTAGTATTTATATACCGCTTTTCAACACAAAGTTCACAAAGCGGTTTACAGGCAAAAAACAACATTAAAGTTAAATGGCTCCCTGTCCCAAAAGGGCTCACAATCTAAAGGAATGGAGAACACCACCAGCAACAGCCACGAGAAAGACTGCGCTGGGGTGAATTGAGACAGTTGCTCTCCCCCTGCTGAATACAAGAGGGCACCACTTGGAAAAGTGCCTCTTGGCCAGCTAGCAGGGGCCACACGGCCACACGGGCCTCATGGCCTGGGGCTGGAGGTTGGAGGGATGGAGGTTGGATGCAGCCCACCAGCCACGTCCCACCTCTGCCCCCCTCTCTGGGCTGGCACAAGTTCTGCTGGCGCAGGAGTGGTGCTCCTCAGTGCCCTTGGGCCAGTGCTGCTGCCAGTGTGGGCCCAATGGCACTAGTGCTAATGTGGGGGTGCCGGCCGGCACTCCCATGTCTGCGCTAGTGCCGTTGGGCCAACGCAAGCACGTTGTGTCAACTCAACAGGATTGCGCCCCAATCCTATGCATGCCTGCTCGGAAGTAAGTCCCACTGTTTGACGGATCCTGTAAATGTGTAAAGGCTCACAACCTCATTGCACAATTCTATGCAAGTTTACCCAGAGGTACGCTTAACTGTATTAATGAAGCTTACTCCCAGGTAAGAGTGTGTCGAATTGCAGCCTAAAGGCCCAATCCTGTCCACAAGAAATGCCAGTACACCAATGCCAGTCGCACAGACACTGGAGCCACCAGAGACCTACTGGTGGAGCAACGCACCTGCTGCTGTGCCCTGAAGGTGTCGCACTGCCATAGCCCAGGTGCTGGTGCGGCCCTGCCAGTGGAGACAGCAAATGCGAGGCAGGGTGTGGACAGGGTGTGAGTGTGGCATTGCAAGGGCAGCAGACAACAAATCTTAACACTCTTGGCACGGTGGGCTGGGCATGCCTCCATCATCTGAAAATAGCCACATCACAACCAGGCCTGGCATAGTGGAAACCCCTGGGGAGCAAAGCCACACACAGCAAAAACACAGCACCTTCCGTCCCTCTCGACCTGCCTCTCCTGCAGCACCGAGTGTTGGATGCAGACCACCCCTGGCATCCAGTCCCTGCTCGCCATCCCACGTAGAAGCCCTGCTCAGGCACTCACACTGGCCAGGTCATTTGGACCCCGGGGCTCATAAATGTTTGACCCCTAACCCTAACCCATACAACAAATTTATTTATCTATTTATTTATCTATGTATCTTTTCCACATTTATACCACCCTTCCTCCAAGGAGCTCAGGGGGGTAAGCTTTGTTCCTCCCCCTCTTTTCTCCTCACAACAAACCTGTGAGGTAGGGGAGGCTGAGAGATAGTAATAGTCATGAAATGAAATGAATAATAATAGTGGCCAGAAAATAAATGCCGCAAATATTTTCCCACAAACAATGGATGAATATCAGTTCCCTCCTGTATTGGAAAAGATGGACGATACCCCCAGGAGTTAGGGAATGGTATAAGCAGTGGTCTCTTGTACATATCAGCCAGGAATTACAGGGTTAACCCCTAGGTCTTTGCCTATAGCAAGAACACAGCTGCAGGCTGATGAGGGCCCTGGCTAGGAAGGGATTAGCACAGGTGCAGATGGGTGTGGCTGATGAATTTAAGCCTGCCCAGCAACAGACACTGATTGGCCTGCCTCAGTATAAAGCTGGAGGCAGGAGCTGCAGTAAGGGACCTGGATAGGTGCTGGAGGAGGGCACCAGGTAGGTGCTGGATGGATTATTAAAGGAAGGGTGATTAGCACCAGGTAGGCGCTGGACAGAAGCACCAGGTATGTGCTGGAGGAGAGGCACCGGGCAGGTGCTGGATGGATGGACTGACTCCCATTTCCTCTCGTAGGCGCGTTAGCGCAACACTTTTTTTTTTTTTGCATTTTGAAACATGTACAGCCCCCCCCTCAGGTAAATATGTGTTTGGAACCATGTCAAAGTGTTCCCATATATCTGAACTGAAATTGGGTCCTTTGCCCGCCAATGGTACTGAAAGTCTAATTTTTACTGTGCAAAAATGGTGTGCTATCCACCTGAAAATATTTAAAAAACACATTGTTCACTGAGCACACAGCTTACTTACTTCAGGAATTTGCAGAAGGGGGCCCTAGAGTGGAAATCCTGAAGTAAGAAGTTCATTTTTGCAAAACTGAATTTTTGGCATAGCTTTGACTGCTGCTAGGCTAAATGAGCTGTTTTGCAGGCTTCTGCTACTTGTTTTGCACCCCCTCTAATTAGCTGGAGACAGAAATCTTCCGGACTTTCCTTAACCCTTCTCTGCTTTATAAACATCTTGGGAAAAACCCTATTTTTTCATAGAGCTGGCTTCTGCAGCTTGCAGCTTCCATAAGCTGATAGAAGGCAAACCTGAGTTCACCTTTTGAAGTTCCCTCCCACCCCAGCCCTAGAACATGCTGTGAACAGTTTGAAGAAAAAAAGTATCCTTCTCATTGATTTGTCTTCTCTAGCAGCTACAGAGGCAAGAAATAACCTTTCATAAACCCTTTAGTTGCTGGAAGGATGATTCCTATGTGAAACAAAGCAAAACCCCACTATGACTCTTCAGTAGCTATTGGGCTTGGACTGTGTCCAGAGTGCTGATTTGGAGGAATATTATTTGAATCTTATTCTGTGTTCTTGCACCATTGAAAAGACTGTACCACACTGTTTGCGCTTGTACAACTAATATAATTTATTACTAGTATATTCCTGTTCTTGTGTCACTGAGTGGGTCATTTTAGCTTTTCTTTGAGGGACTGTAGCCTGAGGAATTCTATGAGGCCTCCATGCTGAAGTGAAGCAACTAAGTGCCCAATCCTATTCAATTTTTCAGTTCTGAGATGAACTCAAGGTAAGAGATGAACAAAGAGATGAGATGAACAATGAAAACTCAAGGTAAGAGAATATTTGTGCCCTTACCTTGAGGAGACCTCTGTGACTGTCCTCACACTGCAGGATGCAGCACATGCCTCACTGATACAGCTGGATCACCACTGGAAAGTTGGATAGCATTGAGCCCTAAGTACTCTTGCCAGTGCCTGCAACTTGTGAACCTGGGTCATGGGTGCACAGAAGCACCATGTTATTTTCCCTCAGCCAGTAGGTAAATGGTAAGGAAAGATAGAAAACAAATGGTTAGTGCAATTCAATGGAAGCATAAGTGAAAATACAATGAAATTGGCAATAAAAATAAACATGGGTATGGAAAACAGGAAGCCACATACTCCACAATAAGTTCTATATTGATAGGGTTACTGCAGTCCCATACAGAAGCTGTACTTTTGAGGTACTATTTTGTGTGGTATTTCTCTAGGCACTTGGGGTGCCAAGATGCCTTCTAATTTTTGTGTCTAATGTTTTGTGGAGTATAAAAAACACTATCTCTGTTTTCCCTCAGCCAGTAGGTAAATGGTAAAGCAGTTGATGACTGAAAGCAAAGATGCATTACAGACTGTGTACATTACATATAATATGCTAATATGTCCCTGCAGTGGGGAAGGGAGCCCTGAGTGTGCATGTTGGCTATGCCCCAGAAAGTTTGCTGCCATGGTGCAAGAAACAGGATGACCCTCACATATGCTAATATGTCCCTGCAGTGGGGAAGGGAGCCCTGAGTGTGCATGTTGGCTATGCCCCAGAAAGTTTGCTGCCATGGTGCAAGAAACAGGATGACCCTCACAGCGTGAATCAGGGCAGGGCAGTGCGGTTTGTTTTGGTGACTAGATTGTAACACTGAAGTAAGGGTGGTCACCTGACTGCCTCTTGTTTGGTGGTGGGGTTTGTTGGTGCTAGACTAAGAGTAGTTTGGAGCTAAGCCGGTGATGAGGGCAGCCTGGAGGAGGCTGGCCAGCCAGTGGTCCCAAGCAAAGCTGCTGGAAGAGAGGAGGCCCAGTGGGTGACTGAACCCCCTCCCTCTTGCCTATCTCTGAGGCCGCCCTGGAGGGGAAACTAATTAGCCCAGTGTGGGCATTGGGGCCCTTGGGGAGGCCTGGAAGGGAATTTGGCAGAACACCCGCCCCACCCCATAGCTATCTCACACACCCCAAACAAGAAAGCAAGCACAAGGCACCCCAACCAGGAAAGCAAAGTGGAGAAATTTGGGGACTGTGGTGTGCTGCAGAAAATGATGCAGGGTGTGTATGTGTGCAACCCAGACACAACTTCTTGGTCATCCATGATGTTAGGTGGCAGGTGGCAGGCCCATGACCCACCAGAAATTGAGTTGCGACCCACAGTTTGGGAACTGCTGATCTAATTAGAATAATAGAACGCCATCTCCAGAAATTGCCACTTGTGTGCTATGCGTAGACCGCGTGCTTACATGCAGAAGGGCCCTGATATTTCCAGCTAAGGTGAATTGTGGGTGACAGGACTGAGAAGTGTTGCCTGAAATCCCAGGGATCTACACCAGTCAAAGTAGGCAGTGCTGTCCTAGAGGGACAGATGGCCTGACTCAGCATACGTCCTTTTCCTATGTTCAGCAGAGGCAGAGAAGAATGTAGACAACCAACCAAGGAAGTGGGACTGGGGTAGATATCTAGACAGGAAGTGGCTCATGGAAGCACCTCAACGGGAGGTGTTTAAGAAGGAAATACAAATTTGGCAACAGACTAGGCACAGCGTTGGAGGGAATTCCCAAGCAAGACAAACCCACTGAGCGGGATTCCGAAGGAGCAGGAGCGACTTCTGAGTGGAGGGATGTGCACACAGAACTGTTTCCACAACCCGCAAGGAGGACGAAGGCCGTTATTAATCAAGCTGGACAGTGCAAGAGCCGCTCCCCAGTGGGAGGGCCTCCCGGCCACCCCTCCTTCGAGGAGGCCCTCGTCCTTGGGGCACTCTGGAGGCAGCTGTCAGTGACGCGACACTGTCCTCCCGTGACAACCAACCGACTTCCAGGGGCCACACTTTACAGCAGGCACACTGGCCCTGGGCCCGCCATTTGCCATTGTGAGTAGAGGGGCATGCAGCTATGGGGGGCAGGTAATGCCCATCCTCCGCCCCCTGCAAACGTTTCGCACTGGGCCTCAGAGCTCCTAAGGCCGATCCTGCCTGAGGGCCAGTCCAGAGGCATGCAGGACTTCTAGGTCAGAAAAAAAACAGCACAGCAGTTCTGCAGTTGAAGTGAAGAAGACACATTTTCGTCTTCGTGTTAAGTGCCCGTTTGATGCTGGCATTTTTGGGGTGGAGTTTAGAGTTTCTCATTTGCCTATGAGGGAGACGCTTTAGCTCATACGAAATGGCCATGTAACAGAATCTTGTTTGGATGGGAAGATTTGTGTCCTGTGGATAAGAAGCACTATTAATTATTGACTTCTTTGAGGCTGAGAGCTGGAAAATGGTTTTGTGGCTGTTTTCCTTGTTCTGCTGCCAACCTCTGATCCTCACCTGAAAGGAGCAGATAAAGCGTGAGCCACGCCCGGGGGATTATGGGTGGCACAGGAGGAGTCTCTGAAGTGCTGGCGCTTGTGCTGGCAGCTGGAGGCAGGGTCAGTCTGAGATGCTTGCAGGGCTACTATTCCTCCAAAAACCTTCAGCTTCTGCCTGGGGCTTGCCTGCCCTTTGCAGGCACACTGGCTCCGACAGAACTGGAGATGGATCTGGATGTTATGCTTGCAGGGAGCAGTGGAGCACAATGGAAAGCATTTTTGCGGGGGGGGGGGCACCTTCCCGCAGCTCACCACTCAGCCATGGTGAAGAGCAACCGTGGCACGCCCTGGGTCGATGGTGCTGTGCACAAATAGGTGACACTGGCGTCACGCCGACTGCTTCCAGGAGACACATTTTGGGCCAATCGGACCCAGGGCAGGAGGGACGACCACAGGTGGCAGCACTCTATTCCATGCAGGGGCACCAGCCTTGGAGTGAACTGTGGTGGTGGCATGTCCCCCCCCCCAAAGCACAGGCCCTATCCTGTCCAATCAGTCAAATCGCCCTTAGGCAGTCCCTGACAGGGTGAGCCAATCAAAGAGGCCTACCGGTGTTGCTTCAGAGGCTCATCCATGATGTTAGGATGACCCTCCACCCGCCTCCACCTGCCTGCCTGCTGCTGCCACTCCCTGGGCTCAGAAGACAGCGAGGGAGAAGCAAAGGAAGGGGGGCTGGGGAGTGCCTCCATGCCATCTGTTGCGCTGCTCCCCACTTCTTCTCTGATGTTGGGGGTCATTTGAGTGATTTTCCAAGGGTGCGAAACAGCTTTACCTCCTGGGTCCCCCAATAGTTGATGGCCGCCATTTCCCCCATGTTTCCCCCTTAAGTCCACGTTCTGTCTGCAGAATGACGCTGCATGATGGGAAAAGTGGCCGAGGGCAGTGTGGGGAAGCTTCTTCTCCCGTAGAAACTTCCATTTCGAGCTTAGCCTTCAGCATTGTCATGGCTGTGCTGCTTTTTCTCAGCTCAGCCTTCTGAGAGTAGTTTTGTAGAACAGAACTCTAGAATGAAGCGTGAAGTATGTCATGAAATGGGTTCCTGTATTTGTGTGCAGTGTTTTGCGATCTGCTCATTTCAATGTTGGCTTTGTGTGGGCTGAGCAGAATGCCACTAGGCTGATAAGGGCAGGATTTCATGTGGTGAGCCGTGTCTCTAGTTTCCCAAGGACTGAAGGGCTGCTTAGGGAGCAGGCTTGGCCCAGCAGGCTGTCGGGGGAGTCCTGCCTTTTATTCGTCCTCCGAACTCTCCCTGGCAACTGCCGTTACTCTCAGTCCTGTACAGGGATGCAGGCAGGCAGCTTTTGTCTGCTCTGTTCCATGGGGATGGAGCTACCTCATAGGGTGGTGCGCTGGGGACTGGGACTGGGGCAGATGGGGTGGGCCAATCACAGAGACAGGGAGTGGGGACAGGAAGCCAGGGTGACCCACCATTTGGGCTGGGGGAGGGAGGGAGGGGCAGTACAGGTAGAGGGGCTGCATATGCTTAAATCGTGCAGGCTGGCCGATGAAGGAGCTCAGTAGTGGGGAGGCACTGCTCCAAGCTGGATGGCTGCTGGTGACCCCATAAAAGCTGAGGGCTGGACCACCAAAGGTGAGCTAATCCCCTCCCCCAGCCAAGTCTGAAGCCCTTGCAAGATCCCCCCGAGGGCTCAGGTGAGGCTCTGATCCCATGGCCCTCACACAGCCACTCCTTGTAAGCGAGTGGAGACCCAGAGGCCTGACCTCCGGCAAGGCCCCCCCAGAAGCACATGTGGACAGTAGGATAGCTAATAACCAATTGACGTGACAGTATCACCCGTATCCTATATTGACAATGCTGGCTGACAATGCCGTTCTGGGCCCAATTCAGAGTGTTAATCGAGGGGGGGGGGATTTGTCAGGGACTGATACTTGTGCTTGCCAACTCCTCCAGCACAGAGGATCTGCTGTGGTCAGTGTGCCTCACCACTGCCTGGGAAGCCAGGGCAATGCCCAGCAGGTGACAGGGGCAGGGGAGCCGACTTGAGTTCAACATTGGGGGGGCCTGTAGCCCTGCTCCTTGACACAGCCACACCCACACAGCAGTAAAATAGCACCTTCAACTTAAAGTACATAAACCATATGCACAATTTATCGATCACAGATAGTATCTGCATAATTTCTGCCCTCCATCTCCTTTTCCAGCCATGAATAATGCCAGTCCTTCTAGGCAGTCCTTCTAAAGCAAAACAGAACTGAACTAGGAATCAATCAAGAGGCAAAAAACCCCAGTAATAGAAGCTGCCCAGTAATAGAAGCGGCGCTGTAATGTGAGTGGGCTCTCCAGTGTTAACTTCAGCCAGCCAGGGCCCTAAACAAAACTAAAGTAGGAATCAATCAGGAGGAGGCAAAGCCCCCCCCAGGTATAAAAGCTGCCCCTTGGTGCAGGCAGGTTTGGTTAACTTCACCAGTGCCCTAAACAAAACTGAACTACAACTGTGAGCCTCCCCAACCAACCCAAAAACTGCTAGTCTAGAATCCAATCTGAAGAAGCCCAGCACCCCCAAAGAAATTGTTTTTTAAAGAATCAAATAGTAAAAGTGGCATCTTCTTGAACAAGCCCTGTCTCCCTACTAACAATGAATTAGCAGAGGCAGCAGAGCAGACGCAGTAACAGCAGCCATCTCCTCTGTCGCGTGTGCTCGAAATGAGGCATGGAGTGTGGGACAGGAATAGTTTAAAGCTGCCCAAGTCTGTGGGCAGCCAGCCGGCCAGTCAGGAGGGGAGGAACCGTTGGGATGCAGCCCATTGGCTCTCCTTGCTGCTGAAGTGAGCATGTGCAGTGGTCACAGCACAAGGCGACCACTGCGCATGCTCACGATCCCTGGAGATCTCAAGCATGCACAGGGGTCACCTCACGTCACGACCACTGCACATCCTCACACTGCCTGCCCTCGGCTAGCTCTTTGAGGGGCAGTTGGCCAGATACTGGGGTGGCTCAGCCACCCCCAAAAAATATTGGTAGGGCTCACAGCCCACTGGCCACTGTGAAGTTGGCGCTTATGGTCAGGGGTTAGTGGCAGCTGCTAACTGTTGCAAAACAGCCCTGGGGGAAGACAATCCCAAGATTTTCTGTCCCTTAATGATGTATCAGGAAGCTGGGGCCTCTCAGAAAAAGGGAAAGAAAAGAGGGTGTTTTGCAGCTGCTGACGATCTCCTGGAAAGACTCCTCATGGCTCCTGGGCCCACTCAGCTCACTTGAAATGGTACGGAGCACCGTCAGGGAAAGGTATATTGTAGGGGTGGCCAAACTGCAGCTCTAGGGCTCATGGAAATATGTTTGCCAAGTTCCTCTTTGCATTACAACTTACATAAAAGTTTAAATAAAAATTTTCAAGCTTTATAATTATATACGAGGTATAAACTGAGAGTCCATTGAATTAAAACCGAAGTTTAATGTTCATGGTGAGTATTTATCTTATGTGACTCTTAGATTAAGGACATTTGGCCAAGGAATTTAACCTTGTAAATACGGCAGTAAAATTACCAATATCTATCTAAGTGGACCTTGCTTCATAGTCAGTGTTTAACAGACAACTCCACATTAAAAATACAGTGGACTTTTGTGGGTGTGCCCATCGCTATGAGTAGTGATTGCAACAGAGCATCCATTAGCAGTGCCAGGTGTGACATGCATGCAGGCTCCACTTATGGATCTGCCGTCAGCTCCGTCTGCTGTGGTGGCAGAAGATTGCCCTCTTGGTTTCTGTTTTTATGTCAAGGAGCAGAGGTGAGGTAGCTGGATTAAAATGTTCAGAATGTACTTCAGGTGGGTGGGAAACAATCTGAACCTTTCAAATAAGGGACAGCTTGACAGGCTAATTGGGTAACAATATCTCTGCTGCTCCCTTTGGGGGAACTGCCTGTGAAGTGGACTCTTTCCCTGGAGCTCAAGGAGTGCTGGGCAGAGAGGATGAAGGGGACTGGCCTGGGTGCCCCATCTGACACACAGGGAGAGGGGCTCGGCATGAGAGGGGGGTGGCAGGTGGCAGGCTGGAAGTTGCCGAACAGCACCGGAGCTTATGGCAGAGCTTCTTTCCCTTCATTAGGGAAATAAAAAATGCTGGATTGCAGCACCCATGCGGGGGGGAGTTGGGGGTAATTTGAGGGGGCAAATTGAGGAGGAAAAAATACAGGATTGCAGCAACCACTGGGGGTGGGGTGGGGCAAATTGAGAGCGCAATCCTCTCCTTGAGTCAGGCGGGCACAGTTAGGCCAGCAAAGTTTGGCCGGCCCGAAGGACACCATAAAGTAAGTTTGGGCCACTCTCGGAGTCAGAGAGGCCAGCAGCACACAGACGTGCGCCACCCTCCTGGACTCCGAGAGGGGTCCAGACACACTTGACAGTGGCCCTTGTGCTGGCCTAACTGTGCCGGCCTAACTCCAGGTGAGGATTGCGCCCTGAGAGAAGTGTATGGGGGGGACCAGGAGCCCTGAGGTCGAAAGGGGGGCAAGAGCCAAAGGGAGCCCAAACACATCCTGGGATCGTACGTTTTCCAATCTCAACAGAGCCTGTGAAAAGGGGGTGCAGGAGGTATTGGTGCCTGGGCCAGGGGTCAGCGGCGGGGCCTGGGAGCCAGGAATCTCCTGGGACCTCAAGAAAATGTTTAATAATAATAAAAAAGAAAATGTTTGCCTGTATTGTGTGAAGACTGGCCTTCCCATTTTGTTAAGCCTATACAGTTTTATACATCACAATTCAAATAAATTATGATTCAACAATTGTATGAAATTATGATCCAAGGAGGAGGGGCCCCAACGGAAACTTTGTACCCCCTGGTAAAATTCCCCTCAGAGGCCCTGCATTGGCCGGGGGAGGGGGAGGGGGAGGGGTGAAATTCTTTGAAAATTGAACTGACAGCAATAGAAGCCAACCAAAAAATGGAGCCATTTTACCTACTTACTTCTTTAAAAAAATTTTTAATTTGTATTACAACAACTAAAACAAACAGAATCACACACAGCTATATAAAGAAAAACAAGCAAATATAAACTAAATTTGGAATATGGAAAGCAAGCGTGGAATAGTACATCTAAACGCCTAACATCTTCTACAAAATATTGATAAGCACTCACATTAAAGATTGTGTCTCTTAGCCAGCCTCTTATTCCTTTTTTAAAAATACTTCTTTTTTACCTCTTTATCATTTAATTTAATCCCCAGCAAAATATTGGACGTCTAAATCCTCCACCATCAAGACCATAATTGTTTGCACCAATATTTCCCTTCCTCCGCAGGACATCAGTGAGTGGTTTCCAGTTATTCATAAATGACTTTACTGACTTCTCTGTAAGTAAAGTTGTAAGTTTATCCATTTCATTTATTCCAGTATTTTTGTCCACCAAAAGGTATCCTTGGAACTTTCCAGTGTTGTGCATACAGTATCCTTGCCGCAGATGTCATATATAAAAATGAAATTTCAAAGTCTTCTGGTGCCTGATCATCCAGTAGGCCCAACAAGAAGGCTTCTGGTTTCATTCGTACATTTTCCTTGAAAATTCACTGCATCTGCTGGAGCCCAGAACCTTCTTGCCTTTGTGCAAAATTTGGTAAAATGTACCTGCTTGTTTCTTACACTTCCAGCATTTAATTGACATATTTTTATACGTTTTTGCTAATTGGTGTTATGTACCATCTATACGTCATCTTATTTAACTTCTCTGTAAGATTTACATTCAATGTACATTTCAATCTTTTAATCCACAAACTTTCCCATTGTTCCATTAATATCTCATAACCAACATGTTTTCCCAATTGCATCTTAGGTTTTTTGACTTCTTCTTCTATCTCAGTTTCTCTATTTCAGTTTCTCAGTATCTCTATTTCAACAGTAACCTATACATATTAGCAATACATTGTTCTTCTCCAGTATACAATTGGATTTCTGATAATGACATTTGATCTTCAAAACCATATTTTTGTCCATTTCAAATCTCTTAAAAAGCTGTACATGCTGAAACCATTGACAACTATACCATTCTTGTCATAGTTTTTCTCTTTTCATCCTGTATTCTCCATGTAAAAAAACTTTCTATA
>JAJKFI010000148.1:106588-126239 GCA_029204185.1 Lerista edwardsae | reverse complement strand
CACACACACACACACACACACACACACACACACACACACACACACACACCGCCCCTGGCCCCACATCTGCAAGCACTCAGCATGGACCCAACATCTGAGTGGGACTTTGGGAACTGCAGTACTACAGCTTTAATCCATTTTCAATCCACTTCTATTATCTCAAAGCATTCTGGAATTTCTTAAGGGGAGCTCCAACAGCTCTCAGATTCCAATCCCCCCGAAATGCATTGGGGGAATGCACTGCACTAAAGCTGTAGTAGAAGCGCAGCCCAAGTCTTCTTCAAAGCACTAAGTGCAATTCAAACATGGGAAAGTGAAACTGACACCTTCAGGCCAGAATGACCAGGCCCAAGCAGTCAGCTCTGCCCCTTCTTCCAGCTGAGCGTGTATCCAGAACACATGACCTTGGATCAAGCCTGAGGGTGAAATTAAGTACAACTATGGGTCTGGAGCACAGAAAAGAAAAAAAGGAAGAAGAAAAGGCTGGGCAAGTTTACTTCACCTCCTTTAGATGAGGGAGAAAGTGAAAGCCAGACTTTGACCTCCTCCCACAGAACAAATCCTGAAGCTGAAGCTCAAGTACTTTGGCCACCTCATGAGAAGAGAGGACTCTTTAGAAAAGACCCTCATGCTGGGAAAGATGGAAGACCAAAGGAGAAGGGGGCGGCAGAGGATGAGATGGTTAGAGAGTGTCACCGAAGCGATGAACATGAAATTGGGCAAAATCCGGAAGCTAGTGGAGGACAGGGAGGCCTGGCGTGCTGTGGTCCATGGGGTCGCGAAGAGTCGGACACGACTTAGCGACTGAACATCAACAACAACAACACAGAAGAGGCAAGAAAGGCAGCCACACTCATCGAAGTAAGGAAATTATCCTGTTCTGATAAACATTTTCATTTCGTTTCAGTCTTGCTCATGCTAGTTAAAACTGTCACTTAAAGCTTCGTTTTAAAAATATAGTAACTGCTGCTTCGTAGGAACATTTAGGAAGGGGGGGGGCAATCGGGTTTCTTGCTCCAGGCCCAGTGCCCGCAGCCCTGCTGATGCGGGTTCTGTGCCACCTTCTTCTTTTGCTCCTGCTGTTAGTGTTTCTGGCCAGTCGTGTGTGTGTGTGTGTGTGTGTGTGTGTGTGTGAGAGAGAGAGAGAGAGAGAGAGAGATATCAACCTGGCTGGTCCTTTGCCTGCCTTCAAACCTGCCCCACCTGGCTCCCAGCCTGTGCGTTTGTGCATTGAGATGGCCACACGCTGAGTGCCATTAAGGCTCACTCAGCCTTGATGTGACTCATCCCAGTCCTGCCCCAGGAAAAGGGTTCCTTCAGCTGGCATATGCCGCCACAGGGACTAGACCCTTGCTCTGTGTCATCCTTGCGTCATGGTGTGCTTGTGAGTGGTGTCCTTGGGGCATCTCACCATGCTTGAGGTGGCACTTGTGGCAGTGCTATTCCTTCCTAGTGCCTAGCAGGGGGTTATCCCCCCAGGATTGGCTGCTCATCATTGACTGCCCCTCCCCTTGGTCAGAACAGAGGGTGGGCCAGTGTGGCCTGCTGGCTCGGGCCTACGATTTTGAGTTGCCCAGTGTTCCCTGGGGTCCAACCACACCTGCAGACCCCCAGAGACCTTGAGTGGTGAAGACAGTTCCTTCCTGACCTCTGGCAAAGCCCCAGCGGTCCAAGAGTGTTTACCTCTGCACAGTCCAGGCTCTGCTGTTGCTCACCTGCACACAGTAGCCAGTGACGTTCTGCCCCTGCGTCTGGAGGTTCAATGTAGCCATCATGGCTAATAACCACTGATAGACTATAGTCCACCATGAGTGTTTAGAATTCACTTTAAAAGTCATCTAAGCCAGTGTCATCCAGTGAGGTAACATATGGTGTTACTCCCAACCCGTTTACTACCATTGGCGTGTTCGCAGACCAGTGCTAAGTGGGGGGCTTAAAAAATGCCCCACCAATGTTTTGAAATTTTTTTCTGTGAAAAGTTGAGGCCTGACATGATTTTTCTGAACTTTTTCCAGAACATTAGGGTCACCCCATTTTAGGCTCCAAGGCAGCAAAGATAACTGTTTTGGGCATTTTGGGGTTTTATTTTATTTTATTTTGAAGAATTTATACCCTGCCTTTCCCACGCCGAAGCAAATGCCCAAGGCGGCTTACATGGGCAGGCTAGTCTAAACCACCATTTTTCAATGGGGTTTTTACAAATATGCAGTATCCTGCGATTCTCCGAATCCTCAGTCCCAGATGTAGCCTTCACAGTGTGGTTCTCTCCTCTGGCCACATGCCATCGATCTTCAGCAGGCTGATCATAAGTCTAGCCTGGACAGGTCCTCAAGGTCGTACTCATTCTTTTGCCGGCTGGCCTTCTCACCACATTCCCGCACTGGCTAATCAGCTCCACAGTGACTCCGTTCTGCCACAACAGTTCCGTTCCGCTTGCCACAGCCTGGCGTTCTGTCTCCCATCCAAAAACAGACCACAGATTCTCCTGCTTAGCTTCAGAAGGTACCAGCAGCTCAACGATCAGTCCACACCTCCTGCCCTCAAATTAAGTAAGGAATCTCCCCCATACCGTAAGTTAAAACTGAACCTTGGCATACTTTGTATGGTGAGGGTCTAAACTTCGTAATTCACCTTGTTTGCAGCTCTTCAGTTACAGGTAGTTACCTTTGAAATAGTGAAAAACGTGATTTGCAAACGAACCATTGGCTGTAAAAGGAATACAATTTCCCAATATATTTCACTTTTCATAATGCCATCTCCCCATAAATACTGAAATGACAGTAGCACAGTCTGGCTGTAACCAATTAATAGATAACTGAAGCTAGTCTGAGTTATCCAGACAGGGCCACAACCCAGGCAGAGCTGTGAGAAGCAGTGAAAGAGGAATCAATGGCAACTTCTCCTGAGAAGCAAAATACAAATTCTGAGATAAGCTTGACAGACTGCAAAAGCAAATATTACCTGACAGTTTTCAAAGACTTCTGCATTTCAGCTCTGCTAATTTCTTGTTCTGTGTAAGAAAGGAAGATCTAAGCAACATTCCATTTCATCAAAGCTTTGAGTTGCAACATGTTCCTTTGTGGTTTTCTGATCCTCTTTCTTTTTAATCAGCACACCAAAGTGTCTTTCAAGTGTTTTTTTTTTCCTTGTTATTCATGTAACTTGAAAGTACAGTTTGTAATTGTCTCAAATGACAGAAAAGAGTTATATGGCCAGGATGGACTGGAATTGGAATTGCCTTCACTGATTCAAGTGCACTAATTTTTTTTAAATGACCCTGGAGTTACCTGTGCATCTTTCTTTATGCAAGAAAGTTTGTGCTAAGGCAATCCTTTTTAAGCACAACATGTCCCAGGAAGCTGGCCTAATAATCGACTCAGACAGAATAGAAGGTCATCTCAAAACTTCTTCCCTCCCTTCTCCCGTAAAGTAAAATGTTTGGCACAGATCTGAGGAGACCTCTGGGACCACCCCACTCTGCAGGACGCAGTGTACTTTCAGTGAGTAAGGGCTCAAGGATGGCATCTGCATGCTCCAGTTCATTAGATCGCCTCTCCTGCTGTAAGAGTAATAGGCACTCTTTGCGTTCTACCTTGCTACCCTTAGTGGTGGGGAGAGCAGCAGCAGTGAGGAGGAGGTTTTTCCCTCTTCATCCTCCCCCTTCCTTTCCCAGGTGCATGGTGTCGGAGTGCTCCAGGGTACTCCACAGTGCAAAGCCCAGGGGACTATGGAGAACATAGGTGTTTTGTCCCCCATTTTGCAGCAAGAATAATGCTAGGCTTGGTTATTAATTTGCAGTGCTTCTCTGAGCAGGAGACATTTTATGCACATAAAAGAAAAACTTTGAACCCATAATTTTTGGTGCAAAGTATTGTGCTGACATAGGGATGCTAAAGAAAAATGGAATCATAGGATTGGAAGGGACTTACAAAGTCATCTGGCCCAACCCCCTGCCTGTAGCAGGAAATACTCTGGCGCAGGGGTGTAAGACGTAAGGTCCAGGGGCTCGATGCAGCCCTCAAAAGCTCTTCATTCGGCCCTCAGGCTCTCCCAGCACCATCACCAGCTGCTGAGCAGTACTGCGGTGCCATTGCTGACAGGGCAGCATGCGTGATAATTGGGTTCTTCCATATCTTGGAAATATTATCAAGATTTGTGCATTTTCTCTTGTCATTTGCAACCAAGGTTTTCGTGAGAAAGAGTGTTTACTTCTGGTCATGGTCTTCTCAATGACATCACTTCCGACCTCAGCAGGCAACATGAACGCTATTCGGCCCACTGTATGAAACAAGTTGACAGTTCTATCATAGAGCAGCTCCAGCAGGTGCCTGTCGAGCCTCTGCTTGAAGGTCTCCAGTGAGGGGGAATCCACCACCTCCCTTGGCAGACTATTCCACTGTGGAACCGCCCTTATCATCAAGAAATTCTTCCTGATGTCCAGCCGGAATCTCCTCTCTTGCAGTTTGTCCCCGTTGGACCAGTTCTGCTGTCAGAGGCAGGTGAGAACAGATTCATCCCTTCTTCCTTATGACAGCCCTTCAGGTCTTTGAAGAGTGCTCTCATATCCCCTCTCAGTCTTCTCCAAGCGAAACATACCGAGTTCCCTTAACTTTTCCTCATAAGGCTTGTTCTCCAGATCAATGTCTGCAGTCCACATATATCATTGCCTTGCTTTTAGATGACTACAGACCCCAGTTATCCTCCCTTTAGAACTGAAGTCAGGAGACGGCTCCCAATTGCTGCAGAGGTCTTCAGGTCCTGGCCGATGGGTATGAGGAGGGAAGCTCCCTGCAGCAGCTCTGGCTCTGGCTCTTTCCTTTGAGCGCCAGGCTGTGGTGCTCTCACAGGGAGCGACAGAGGAGGACATTTTAGTGGCTCATTGCACTGGATACGGTGCATTGTACATGGTAGTGCCTACAAAAGTCTTCAGGAAGATACAACATCAGAGTAACCAGGTAACTGCCCTGTGCAAACTGTCTTCAAGTAGGAAGGATGTGACAACTGTTTTCTTGCTTGTTGATTTCTGGTAATGGAAATGATGTCATAACAACTGCATCAGTTTATTTTCAAAAGCATTATTTCATGTTTCCTCTTAAACCCGTTCTCCCTATTTCCTAATATGCTCTGAAGAGCCTCCATATTTGGCAGTGTTATATATTTTCTTCCTTATCTTTTGCTCTCTCATTTGCTTCCTCATACTCTTAATTTAATTTGTATTTAGCATTGAATCAGTACTCCCCCCCCCCCGGCAATTTTCTGTGTTTTCTGAAATGGGCTTTTTTTCTGTGATTTTTTTTTTTGGCAGGGGAATTTTATTGGGGGGGGGGTGACAATTGACAACGGATTTCCATCAGATCACTGATCCCATTCTCACCAGGAGTAAACATCCCAAAAAGGAAAGTAACGCAAAGATTGGAAGCTCAGATGAACCAGGAACAGCGGCTGGGCTCATGGAGGATAAGCTGCTTTCGGAATGAGAGAGAGGGGAGGTTGGGAGTGTCGGAATCCGGCCTGCATTGCACCCAAATTAAAAGGAGGGTGAAAAGGAGCCAGGGAAAAGGGGGAAAGAGGGCAGGCTGCTCTGGGCACAGTGTATGGCCCCGGTG
Source organism: Lerista edwardsae (assembly GCA_029204185.1). NCBI lineage: Eukaryota > Metazoa > Chordata > Lepidosauria > Squamata > Scincidae > Lerista > Lerista edwardsae. The sequence goes on along the minus strand of JAJKFI010000148.1, from coordinate 120,633 downwards.
CCCTGTGTCAGGGGTGACCCGCTGGCCGCAGCCAAGATAGGAGCAGCCAGCAGGTCCACTTCTCCAAGAGCCATCGCAAGTGCTTTGTTGGATCGCAGTGCAGCTCCTTGGTTGTGGTCGCTTCTGAAACCTCCATGGCTTTTACCTGTGAAAAATCTGTGAAAAATGGTTTTAGTCTGTGAAAAAGATTAAGGGCGCAATCCTAACCTGGCATTGCGCTGGTGCCAGTCACTCTCCAGGGAAAAAAAACGTGTGCTTTTGCAACTTTTTCCACTAGGAAACTGAAGGTGGCAGTGGCAAAAATTGTCTGGCTGCTTGCTACCTACCCCCTGGCTCCTCACCTGGCAACTAGTGAGGGTGGGGGCAATGGAGGGCAGCCAGTAGCCTATCCTTTCTGCAGCAGCCACACTTTCCTTTTTTTTAAAAAAATGTGGGAAGTGATGTAACTTCCGGGGCTCATAATAACACTTCTAGAGGTGACATTTTGAGCTGGGCCCTGGGTACCAGGGTGAGTAGCTACATCACTGCCAGAGCGAACTGGAAGTCACATCCCAGAGGCCTTCTGTGGCCCTCCAGCCGTGGCTTGACATCTGTGGATACTGAAATCCACAGACGCTGTGCCTGCTGATAAGGGGGCTCACTATATTTCACTTGGAACCGTAAACCCGTGTGTGGACCTTTGCTCCTGTGTGTGTTTCCTGACAGCAGCAAGGCTAGACAGTGAAATTTCCCATAGGAAAAGGGAGGAGAAAGCTCCTTTTCTGGGAGGAGAAAGCCTAGAAGGCCTCTGGGGAGGTTCAGTGAAGGGCTTGGAAGAAGCAGGAAGTGAGATGGAGGAAGAGATGAAATCTATCAGATTGGTGTGTAATCAGGCTGCTACTGCTGCTATTATTATTACAGTATTAATATACCTCCTTTCAACAAAAACATTCACAAAATGGTTTATGGAAATATCAAATAACTAAATGACTCTCTGTCTCAAAATAGCTCATGATCTAAATCTGCTGGGTTGTAAACAATCCCAAGGGAAGAAAGGAAGAAGAAGGGGAACGAGTGGTGGGAATGGAGAGAGCAAGAGCAAAAGAGATGCTTTGGGGATGCCTCACCCAGGATAGCAATTTTGGCAACTAGTGGTGTCACCGCTGCCGCCGCCACCACCACCACCACCCCAAGGGTGTCACGAGAGAAATCATGAAAAGAGAGAGAGATTTTGCCCATCAAAGGCTGCCCCCACCGCAGTCACCATCACTAGGGAAAGAAAACATGTGGAAAAGGCAGATATGGAAGTATGTTGCCCACTGCCTGACCCACGGATGTGATCCCGTTTCATTCCCTTCACAAAGCCAAACGGAGGCATCTGTCAAAACCCTCTTTCTTGAACCAGTTCTCTCCACGCCCTCGAAACGAAAATGGGTGAAGATGCAGGAGGAGGACATTTCAGAGCAGCACAAATGCAAACAGCAAACCAATAGAAACCTCCAGGTCCCGTACTTTCCACGCTGCGTGTCACCAACTGTGGAGACTCGGATTCTTCTGAACTTCCAAATTCCATTTGCAGGTTGAGCCTAATTATCCCGAAGGCTCCCTGGAGCTCTTGGGCCTCTTCTGAAGGCCATGAACAGCCTTGGCGGGTTTCAGAATGGCCGTTGGACCATTGAGAATGCAACTCCCAATTTTTCCAGGGAAACCAAAAGTTGCATTTTTAATGCCTTATAAGGGGGGGGGAACCCATTCTGAGCCCTGACACTACATTAAGGTGACCAACTTTTTTACAATGAAAAGGACAAAATAAATTGAAGAAAAAAATATCGTAAATACAAAACATTTTATTCATTGCAACAATAATACACTATAATATGATAAATGCATAATAAAAACATTTGTAACATTTTATATTGTAATTATGCTTACATGCCTATTAATTATTATTTAAATGAGTACTTTTCATTGAATGAATATTTTTTGTCAATGTATCATCTTCTAACAATACATTGGAAATATCTGAACAAGGAATATCCTTCGTGTTGAATTTGACGGCAGGTGCTGCAGCTAGAGCATCAACAGTCCATCTCGATTTCTCACTTGTCCAAAAATCGTTAGCAATTGAAAAAACTCTTTCAACTGCTACATTAGTTCCAGGGCAGCACAACGTAAATTGAACAAGAATAAATAAATTTTCACATGGAATATGTTCATTTTTGAAATGGCTGAATATTTCCACCCATCTTTTATCAATTTCAACATGTTGATTTTCCCATTGTATTAATTTTTCAGAATTTAAATATACATTCAGTCTTCTAATTTCTTCAAAGAGACAATTGTCGTCTATTTTAATGTCTGGCATTTCTTTAGATAAAAACTCAACACAAGATTCAATATCTGTCCAATATACTTGCAATGAAGTATAAAAAACACCATTGAAAACTGTTATTTCCTGTGATGTTTGTTTCAGACCATTCTTCGATATATTGAAAACATGTTTGTTAAAAATTCTGCACTTCTTTGAAAAGCTTGTCCGTTATGCCCGGATTTGATTCCTCTAAGTCTGACAATTTTCTTTTTATAATTAAAGGAAGAAATTTTTCTTCAAATCGAGATTTATATTGAAGGATAAAGTCATTCAAAATAAGACTAACTTCTGTAGCTGAAATGTGTTCACCTTCAATCTTTTGAATCGTTTTGTGAAAAATAGATGCTTGATTATGTACAAAATACATTAATATCTCATATATTTCATTATTGAAAAATGATTCCAGGATTTTAGGACATTTGTCTAAACTTAAAAAATATGAACGGAGAGGCTCAAATAATTGTAGAACATGCTCTATAGCAGGTGTTAGAGCAAGCCATCTAACTTTTGAATATCCTAAAATTTGTTTGTATTCAACATTTGCTTCTTCACAAAATGGTTTTAAAGTAGCCACACGAACGGTAAAACAACTAAAATACAAATAAATTGTAGTTATTATAATTCTACATCAATTGGCATGGCACATGATGCCGTGTTGATTGCATTTGACAAAATATGTGCATTACAACCTATACTAGGAGTTTTCCTATACTAGGAAAATACTAGGAGTATTTTCTTTTGGAGTAAATCTTGTAATTTTACATACACATTATTCACCCCTTTGTGTCTTCGCACACCAAAATTTGTGTTTGTATTATCAGCTGTTAGTGCAACAACTTTGGATTTCAAATTGTTTTCATTTATTACTCTGTATAGATGGTTTGACAAAATTTCAGCAGTTTCGCCCTCAATGGATTCTAAATTTAAAATTTTTACTTGAATGCCCTTGGTAACATTAAAATATCTTACTAGTATTGGATACAATTTAGTTTCATTATGATTTGATGCATCAGATAAAACCGTTACAAATGCTGCAGTTTCCAAGTCTTCTGTAAGTATTTTGTCACAGTAATTTTAAAATAATTAAAATAAAATAATTTAATAATAGCCTCGCATTTTGTCCTGGTGCATGAAAATTTAGCATTGTGAAACTTTTTCAATAATTTAGTTGTACAATCCATACTACGAAAACTTTGATTGTGAATTATGGTATGAAATGCAAACGTTCCCTCCATTGCAGCTGTTTTTCATCTTCAGAATAATTTGAAGTTTTAAAAAAACTTGTTACTTTACAACTGGAAGCTGATGCATCTAATGATTGCTTATGTTTGTTGGTGGTCAAGTGTTTCGTTATAGCTGCTCTGCCCCCAACTGCAATACAAAATTCTCCGCTGCAAATATTGCAGAAAACAATGGTATCTTTCTTTGATATGAGGAATGGAAATTCCTTTTTCAATTGATTGTTGAACTGGCATTTCCTCTTTTTTTGATTTTTCCATCCTTATGAAATTAAAAATTAAAAATGAAATATAGAGCTACACGAACAATGCAAGCATATTATGAATAAATAAAATTAATTATTAAAACTGAAACTTAATAACATAAGCGAATAAACGCCACTAAATTTTAAATTTAAATTATTTTACACTTTGTTGACAACAGGGTTGTATAAACTTGTAAATAAAATTATACATATTTGGAAATTATTAAATAGATAATGAATTAATAAAACGTGAATTGTGCTTACCTGGGTATGATTGAATATTCACTGAAAGAAAGAAATAATTACTGTGAGTCTACTGCGTGCATATGTGCCGTGTAGTGTTTCGGTAAGAAGTAAACAAAGCCACTTGCATGCGGCGCTCTCTCAAGGTCTCCCGTGCGGAGCACATGCATCTCATAATGGCCTCTCGCCGCACTGTACTGAGCCTTGACGAATCGTCATGTCAAATACAAATACATCACATCACACGCAACGGATCGGATCGGCATCAATTGAATACAGAGATTTACAGATTAGTCTTCAAATATTGAAAAGGAGGACATGTAGGAGGACACTTTTCGAGGGAGGACAGAACTTACAAAAGAAGGACTGTCCTCCCTAAAGGAGGACGGTTGGTCACCTTAACTACATGCAAAGGCGCACAGCATCACTGGGGCTCAGAGAGTCCTCTGGATGCAGTGGGTGCTGTGCCCCATCAGGTTCGAGGGGGCAAAATCTGTGGGTTTAATTACTCGTGGATTTTTTTTATCCATGAGGGTTCCAGGAATGGAAGTCTCATGGATAAAAAGGCCCCACCTGTACTTATCGTGGCTAATATTCATTTAGGGATATACAAAATGGTTTCCAGTCATGCTGTCATGGGTAGCTATCAAGGCAATTTTTAGCAGGGAAAAAATGGGTTTCTATTTCTGAGGAACTTAACTTAAGGAGTGGGGGCTATCCAGTGTTTTGCACAGAGTGCCACATGTATGACTATATGCCTTTGGGGCATGTCATGGGCGTGTCCTTGGTGCAAGGAGCTCCAGGGACTCAGGGAACGGGTCTGCTCCCTAGAGGCCTTGGTGGAGGACCTGGAGAAGCAGAGGCAGGCAGAGAGGGGCCACCATGAGACTTGCAGGCTTCAGGACTTGCAGGCCTCAGAGGGGCAGCTCCTCGGCTGCTGTGGTAGGAAGTCTCAGGGCTGGAGGATGTCACTCCAGGGAAGAGGGAAACAGGCTCATATCCAGGAGCAGTAAGGATGCTCCTCGGAGGGAGGGGGGCCATGGGCTCCTAGTAGTGGCTGATTCTATAGTTAGGAATATAGAGGGGGGATCTGTGATGAATGTGAGGACCACATGGTAACAAAGGTTGCAGGCATCACCTTTCATCTAAATAGTGGTTGTGGTGCATGTCCGCAACAACAACATGGTAAAATGTAGCAAAGCAGTCTTGAAGGCCACATTTAGGTTGTTAGGGAGGAAGGTGAAAACCAGGGCCCCAAGGCAGCGTTCTCGGAAATGCCGCCTGTTCCACGTGCAGGGCCAGCTAGGCAGGAGGAGCTCAGGGGTCTCAATGCGTGGGTGAGACTGTGGTGTTGGGAGGAGGGGTTTAGATTCGTTAGGCACTGGGGAAAGTTTTGGGGCAAGCTATTCCTGTACAAGGAGGACGGGCTGCACTTGAACCAAAATGGAACCAGACTTCTGGCACCTAATATTAAAAAGGTGGCAGAGCAGCCTTTAAACTAAACCCTGGGGGAAAGCCAGCAGGAGCCAAGTGGCATCTGGCTCGGCACTCCTCAACCTTAGGAAATAAGGGTGGTGAGGGAATGATAGAGTAGGAATTAGGAGTGGAAGCGTGATGGGACGTGACAGTGAGTTCAGCAGAACAAGAGACTGAAGGACTAAAGGCATAAACAAGCAGTCCTTATTAGGGGACGCTGCATACAGGTGCTTTTATCCTAATGCTCGAAGCCTTCGAGCAAAGATGGGAGAATTGGAATGTTTGGTGGCTCAGGAAAACATTGACATAATGGGCAGAACAGTGGAATGTGGAGAACCAGTGGGATACCGCAGTGTCAGGTTATAAACTCTATAGCTCCAACAGGAAGGGGTGTGATGGACATGTAGTAGCCATCATGTGATGGGCAGGAGGTGTGGACTGATGGTTGAGCTGTTGGTACTGCCTGAAGCTAAGCAGGAGAATCTGTGGTTTGTTTTTGGATGGGAGACGGATGCCAGGCTGTGACAAGCTGCAGTACCTGTGGTGGCAGAACGGAGTCGCTGTGGAGCTGATTACTCAGCGCAAGTGAGAGTTGCGGTGGAGTGTGTGAGGAGGGCAGCCGGCAAAGAAGGGAATACGACCTGGAGGACCTGTCCAGGCTTGACTTGCGATTGCCAGCTGAGGCTTGATGGCAGCAGCCAAAGGAGAGAACCACACTGTGAAGGCAACATCTGGGCTTAAGGATTGGCAGATCACAAGAATACTGTAGATTTGTAAAAACCCCATTGAAAAAAATGGGTTTAGACCAGCCTGCTCATGTAAACTGCCTTGGGCATTTGCTTCAGCATGGGAAAGGCGGGGTATAAATTCTTCAAAATAAAAATAAAATAAATCTATGTCAAAGAAAGGGTAGATTCCAGAAGAGTAGAGATTGGTCTGGCTCTACCACAGAAGCATTGTGGGTTAAACTACTAGGTCCAAGGAGTGATGTAGCAGTGGGGGGATGTTATCATCCCGCAGATCACAAACCTGAAAGGGACCTTGAGATGAGGAAACAAATCAGGGAAGCATCAAAGAGGGACATGGTTTTGGTTTAACTATAACATGTCCCTTAAAACCACCACCGTGCCAGAGGATTGGAGGACAGCAAATGTCACAGCAATAAAAATGGTAGGACCCAGGAAACCAAACACTTGTCATCAGAGACAAAATCCTAAAACACATAGAAGACCAAACCTTGCTGGGGGAGAATCAGCATGGCTTCTGTAAGTCTTGTCTCATGAACCTTTTAGAATTCTTTGAAAATGTCAATAGGCCTGTGGATGAACCAGTGGATATGTGGATTTTCAGAAAGCATTTGACACCGTTCATCACCAAAGGCTGCTGAGAAAACTTCACAGTCAGGGAATAAAGGACAGGTACTCTCTTAGATTAAGACCTGGTTGAAGACCAGGAAAAAGAGAGTGGGGATTAATGGGGAATTTTCACAGGGGAGAGAGGTGAAGACTGGCATTCCCCAAGGATCTGTCCTAGCACCAGTGTTTTGTTTTGTTTTGTTTTGTTTTGTTTTGTTTTGTTTTGTTTTGTTTTGTTTTGTTTTGTTTTGTTTAACTTAGAGCGCAATCCTATACCGGCCTTGCGCTGGTGTTGCACTCTTGCGCTGATCCAGTGCTGTCGCAAGTGTACTGTCAGCTGCGTCTGCTCCAGGGAGTCGGGCGCTGGACTGGCACAAGCAGCAGCGCCAGCGCTCAGGTGTTGCTGTGCCCATCAACTGTGCCAGCAGTGCACCGGTCGAGGGCCAGCGGCACTCGGTTGGCGCAAGTCTTCGCGGAGGGCATTCCAGAGGCATGCAGGGGGCATAACAGGGCTGCACAGTCGACGGAGAGCAGCTGTTGCGCCAGATGCTAAGCCCTGTCCCCTGCCTAGGTGCCTAGATGCGCACATTCACCTGTGCCTGCAAATCAACAGGCGCGGATCTGAGCAGCCCCATAGGGCTGACTGGGGAATTACCCAGCTGCAAGGGGAAAACCTGCCTGCAGCGCAGGTCCTGTTGCTGCAGCACCGACGTGGCAGTGCTGATCGGCGCCCCCGTGTCAGCGCCACTGATGATGCATCAACGCGACCATGCAGTGTCGACGCTAAGCGCGTGCTAGGACTGCACTGTCAAAAAATCGTATCTAGGTTAATGGGTTCTGAGCTTTCTGTAATTTTGGGGTGCTGGTGGACAGCTCGATGAAAGTGTCGACCCAGTGTATGGCGGCAGTGAAGAAGGCCAATTCCATGCTAGGGATAATTAAAAAGGGGACTGAGAATAAAATAGTCAATATTATATTGGCATTGTACAAATCGATGGTAAGGTCACACCTGGAGTATTCCGTACAGTTCTGGTCTCCCCATCTCAAAAAGGACGTAGTGAAATTAGAAAAAAGTACAGGAGAGAGTAACCAAAATGATTATTGGGCTGGGACACCTCTCTTATGGGGAAAGGTTACAGTGTTTGCAGCTCTTCAGTCTAGAAAGAAGGTGCCTGAGGGGGTACATGATTGAGACAAACAAAATTATGCATGGGATGGATAGAGATAGAGGGAATCTCTTTTCCCTCTCACTCAATACCAGAATCAGGGGACATCCTCTAAAGCTGAGTGTTAGGAGAGTTAAAACAAGCAAAATAAAATATTTCTTTACCCAGCATGGAATTAGTCAGTGGAACTCCTTGTCACAGGATGTGGTGATGATGTCTGGCCTGGATGCCTTTAAAAGGGGATTGGACAGATTTATGGAGGAAAATTCCTTCACAGGTAACAAGCTATGACGGGCATGTCCAGTTTGAGATTAGCTGGTCGCTCATCATGAGGGCTGGGTGGGAATTTTCTTTCTGTCATCCTAATTGGCCACGGATAGCAGTTTTCTTGCCTAACTCAGGCAGGGAGGGAGGGACAGGTGTTCAGTAGGTTTCATGATTTACAGATGTGTTTAATAAAGTTAAACCCCAACCTCAGTCTGGTGTCTTCCTTGGAGGGTAGCACAAAAGTAAAAAGCTATCTCAGAACACCAGATGCAGGTGAGTGGCAGTGATACTCAAATATCTGGTTGTCTTGCATCTGGTAGGCCACTGTCAGATACAGGAAGCTGGACTAGCTGGGCCTTTGCCTGGTCCAGCAAGGCTTTTCTTATGTTCCTAAGAGACAAAGAACCCCCCCCCCCGCCCTTAGCTCTCAGAGAGAATTCCTGCTGAAGAATAAAGAATCTGTGGGAATTGAAGTGCAGTGCTGCCTGCAGGACTCTGGGGGGCAGTGCATGATCCAGAGTCCTGAAAACCTTTACCTTGTGGGAGGTGTGCCCCTTTGTGCAACTTCCTTCCTCCCCGCTCCTACATGTTTTCTCTCTCGCCTTGGCACCAGGGCCGTATCAACCCATAGCCAGGCTTTCCAATATTTTGGGCGCCCTCCAAAACTCTTCAGGAACGTTTCTGCCACACTAAATGGAAGCCCCCAGTGGATGGGTGGGCGGGCAAGGTTCTCCTCCTCCTCTTTACAAAAAAGGCCTCTGCAGCTCAGTCAATGGATCCCATTTCCCCATCTATTGCCTTGTTACAACACACACACACACACACACAAGGCCATCTTTGCGGCCAACCCCCACCCTTAGCAATCCAGCTTTACCAATGGACCCAGGCTGGCTTGGAAGCGCCCCAGCAGTGCTGCTTTCATGTGCAGTGCAGCACAATCCCTGGAGGCGAAGCTCACCCGACTTGGTTCTTGGAGAGCATTCAAGCGTCCCCTTTGCAAGGTCGGGCTTGCTGTACTCTCTCGCCAGCTGACGGGTTGGTGGGCTGGATGGGGAGGCCCCAGGGGCCGCATCTGGAGGCAGCTGCTGTGCAGAACAGGGTTCAAGTACAGAGATTAATGTGCACTCTTTGACAAGTGGCCTAGAATGGCTCTTCAGAGGCTGCCAAGCCTGAGCCTGTTACTGGCAGGAAACCTCTCGTGTAACCTCAAATGGGGAAGGGGGTGCAGTCCAGAACTCCCTTAACTCCTTAAAGAGTCTGGCATGGATTGGCTTTGAATCTCGGCTTGTCACTGGACCATACATGCCAGGGCCTCCCAACCCTTTGTATGGCCTCGCTACCCCCCCCACCATACGTTAAAAAAGCCCTTTGTGGTGGCAGCAACGTGATCTCTGTGAGACCCTCCTGCGGATTTCATTATCCATGTGATGTAGGAGGACCCCCCCCCCGATTCCTTCAGAAACCGCCACACTTCTCTCCTGGACTCAGGCGCACAGCCCAGCCACGGTGCAACCGCCACGCTCCCTTCACCTAGCAATGCAAGCCTAAACCATTGAAGGACTACAGAACCCCACCCTTGCAGTGTAGCCCAGTAGCCAGAGTAGAACAACAGAGGTCCTGGCTGCAGTAGAAGCAGCAGCCCTTGGTGGGAAAACACTTTCTGGCGCAAGTCAAACTGTTGCCCCATTGTGGTTATTTTGGCCTATGGGTAATAGTGGTGATTGCTACGTTCATGAGAGGCAGGTGGAGGTCTAACCCTTAAGCATGTACAGGTCTGACTCCATTTTGACTGAGCTGCTATTCTGGAAGGAAGTCACAGAGGTGAGCCTTGGGAAATAGCACAAGATAATGCAGGCAATGCAGACCAATTAAGAATTGGTGCCAAGGGACATTCAGATGTCTCCTTCCCTCAGGGTCTTGTAATGCAAATCTGATATCTAAGAATATAGCAAAGACCATTACAGCCTAATCTGGCCAAGAGCTAAAATTAAGTCTTCTTTGGACTAAGCCAAAGACGTTTTCTCACCAGAGTTTACTATTTAAATGCAAACTCCCTTCCAAGGCACTTACCGCATTGATAACTGTTGTCAAGCACTTGTGGCTAAATCTGTCTGGTCTAAGTGTCTCCTTTCTGCTTTTGTGATGTGCCAACACTATTGTAATCTTGTCTTACGTTTGCATCGGACTATGCTTCGTCATCACACTCCCTGATCACTGGTTGGGGTCACACAGGAGAGGGGAGGGGGAGAAATGAAAGCACAGAAAGACCACCAATCACATGTCTCACATAACCGGAATGGCCAATAACAATAGGCCAATGTTGTTATTTGTTGGTGTCAATTCCACATTTGCATGTTCAACTGTATAACTGATCAAACCAAAATGTACAAGTTGCACAAGTTCTGTGATCTCCTTGGAGGGATTGCATCTGTGTCCGTTTTGCTGATGTCCTACACATGAGTAAAATGTATTTCTCTTTCTGCAACATCATTGTCCAGCTGGCAATTCTTTTTATTTTGTCGACGCTAAAACTTTGGGTAAGCTATAGCAGGATCCCGTCGAGGGGGATCGGGAGATGGGGGGGGGGGGTTGTGGACTCTGCTTCGGCAGGAAAGGGGAACGCACGCCGGAAAAACAAACCACTCAGTCTTGGGAGTCCGGTCTCACCTTAAAGGGACAGAGACCTGGAGAAATAGCCTTCTAGGCTTGATTTCCTCCCACAACACATGGAAATTGGTACCCATAGGGGGTCCTGAAATGGAACCCATGAATACTGGGGGTCCACTGTACAAAGCATTTTGTTTGGGGCTGTGGGCAAACATTCTTGCTAACATTCTCATGTTCATTCCTGGCGGCACTAACTCTCTGAAGATCAAAACGACGTCTGTGTCAAGCTTGCAGAACAATGCAAGCAGCCAAGTCATCCTTTCCCCGTCATTCTCCTGAGACTTTGCAGCTTTGTTCAGCTGCGGATACCGTTCATTCTTCCATTTCTGAACCCGCCTCAAACATCCAGGGCTGCTGCTCCATACAGTAAATGAATTTCCTGCCGTGGAAATGATTCACGCACCTGTGTGTGACTCTCTCCTTAGCTGCTGCTCAGTCAGAATCATTTTCTTCCCTCCAACCTATTAAACACACTGAAACTGAAACTCTCACTCATGCTGAATAAACAGCAGAATCCTGGAGAGGAAACTGTGTGAGTCTGGTACCACAAAAACAAGCAAGAGCACCTCAAAGACTGACAAGGCTGTACTTGCCTATTAAAAAGTCTGCGCTGGCACAGACAGGCCGGCTCACCTGCATTGCATCCAGACCACATGAGGAGGCTGTAGCAGCTCAGCGTGGGGAAAGGCTCCTCTTGCCGGGGGGGAAGCCCCGGACAGCCCTCGGAGCCTGCTTCACTCTGCACCCACAAAACGGCAGGCACGAGTCCACGCAGCCCAGATCAGGGGTTAGGATATGGCCCAACAGCCGTGTCCACCCCTGGCGCTGCCCTGTTGCGCCCCTACCTGCCTCTGGCACGCCCTTGGCACTGGCAGAACTAAGCCGGCGCGCTGACGGGGACAGCCGTGTTTGCGCCGGCCCAGCGACCGAATCCGCGGCACAGACACGTCTCACGGGCCCGTTTGCGACAGCCCTGGACAGCACTGGACAGCAAAAGCCAGGCCAGGACTGTGCCCTGACCCGCTTTCCAGCACTGACCCAGCCAATGGGGTGTGTGCTGCATCCTGCAGTTGGGGCAGTCACAGAGGCCTCCTCGAGGCAGGGGAACGCCTGCTCCCCTGCCTACCTCAGAGCTGCGTTGGCCTACCCCAGTGCTGGACAGTTGGTGAGGATCGCCCCTTTAGTCGTATCCTCCCCTCACTGTATCCAGGGAGGGTCGGGCGGATCGGAAGGCTTCAGCAGGGAAAGAATTCAAATCCACTTCCCCCCTGCATGAGCCGCCCAGCCTCAAGGCTGCACGAGTGACTCTGTCAGTGCAAGGCTGAGGAGAGAACGCAGGCAGGGAAGCATCTAGAAGGGAGGCTCCGGTGTGCACTGCGAGATCCACCCACTCCCGCGCCCTCCCCTCTCTGTCACACCCTCTGCCCTGCCTGCCTAGGGATGTCCCCTCCCTGCCCCTATTCCGCGTCCTCCCGGCTCTCCTGCTGTCTGATCTGCTCCGGTGGGGACGAGCGGGAGAGCTGAGGACTTGGGCAGGGGGGCTCCAGGCTTCCCGCCAGCGTCCCAGCAGCACACATTGCGCTCTGGTAGATGCTTTGCATGTGTTCCACTCTTGGCCAAAGTCTCTATACAGCAGTGGTGTCATTCAAATGATTTAGGAACAGGAACTCACTTTTGATTGGCACTTGTCGGGAACCCGGAACCAGCCACGGAGCCTGTTAGGATCTGGAACGCCCGTTCTGGTCCGTTCCCCCTGAATGACATCACTGCTATACAGGATTGGGCTCTTACTCCCACCTAATTATATTGAAGTTTACGTTTTTTTCCTGCTGTTTCTAGTTTCAAAGTGTTTTTCTGCTCAGCGTGAATCCACAACAACTTTCTGGAAAACACTCTTGTGCCTGGGCTTGGGGAAATGATGATGGGTGCAGGCAGGCATGTACGCACACACACAGGCTGAAATTTACAGTGTGTATTAACGTCAAGGAATAACACAAGAAACCTAACTTTGGTATATCGCCCCAGCAAGAATACGCAGAACCAATGCACTGTAGTGTGTCTGGCTTGAAAGGGACTCGAGCTTTTGCATGAATTCCAAGTCAATGCTCACAAAAACTCAAATCTTTCCTCATATAAATTCAAGCAGTTGATTCAAATGCTCACAACACCTTGGAAGTGTTCGCAAAAGCAAATTGCTCAGAAAAGCTCCCATCGAACAGCTCCCCTTTCCCCAAAGAAGAGGCTTGTCTTTTGTGGAGAAGAAGGTGGTGGCAGCGGGTGGAGTGGTCCAGGCTGCCACAGGAGGCTGGTGCTTCCCTCCATCCATCCCGTGCATAATTTTCTATAATGACCCCCTCAGGTGCTCTCCTTCTAGAGGACAAACATTAGAGCCCTTCCTTGTAAGGGGTGTGCATGACCCAGGCCACTAATCGTTTTAGCTGCTATCTTCTGCACCTTTTCCAATTTCACTGTATCGTTTTTGAGATGTGGTGACTAGAACTGAAACGACGACGACGACGACAACAACAACAACAACAACGCTGCAGGTGTGGACTTACCACTTATTTGTACAATGGCATAATAATATTGGCTGTTCTCCATTCTCATTCCCTTTTATAATGATCCTGAACCCAGAACTGTCCTCCTCCATCGCCGCTGGGTCCTCGGCCGACGCTTCATTGAGCTGTCCACCAATGCCCAAGAGCTCTCTCCTGACCCGTCGCAGATGGTTCAGAGCCCTTTCAGTGTATGCGTGAATTTTCTTTTAGCTCATTTCCTGCCCCAATGTGCATCACTTTACATTTACTTACACTGAAGCGCATCTGCCAATTTGCCACCCGTTCCCCTGATTTGGGGGGATCCTCTTGGAGCTCTTCACAATCCATTCTAGACTTTACCACACAAAATATTTAGTGTCACCTGCCAACCTGGCCACCTCACTGCTTATCCCCAACTTTAGGTAACTCGTGAGCAAATTGGCAGCCCAATCCTGTGTTGCAGTTTCACACCACACACTCCAGAACTGGTTGAAACTGGCA
>JAJKFI010000148.1:60508-94332 GCA_029204185.1 Lerista edwardsae | reverse complement strand
ATAAAAATGCTTTAAAATTTATTAAAATATTGATTTGGAATAAAAACACATAACTCCACTTTCAGCCCTTTTTTTAGGATAACAGTGCTATCCGTGAAAACATAAGACCGTTTTAGACGGCCTCGAGTCATTAGGGACCAGGGAGTTAAAAAGTATTTGCATTTACCCCCTGCAGGCTGTCAGATCGCACACGCCCTCGCCATCCCATCGCCTGCAGCCCAGGTTCTGTGTGAACTTGCCTGGCAGGTAAAGAGTTCATCTGTTAATTCACTGCTCTGGGAGCCACCTGTCTATTTACAACACCCCAGACTTAATGCCACCCTTGGGCTATGAAACATTAGCAGTGACTAGTTTACGGCTAATCCTTTTCACTGGAGAACTTAACACACTTGCTTGTGTAACAGGAAACTAATTAGGGAGTCAGCAAGGCTGTGTGGCCACTCAGGACCTTGGAATGCCAGAAGATTGTGCCTGGGCATCGTTGCTAGGAGGCCACATTGCGACTGCCTTCTGCCTCAGACCGGGCAGGAGAGGCCTCTCAGGCTCTCTAGTTAGGGTTGGGTTTGGATCTTGGGTTTGGAGGGCCTGGAAGGATCATAGAAAGCTGGAAGGTATATCGGGGGCCATCTAGTCCACCCCCTGCTTAATTCCGGCCACTGCGATAGCACCCTTGACTGCTGGCTGTCCAGTCTGTTGGGAAACACAGTCCCTTGTGGGGCAGCCACAACCGCCCAGGACAGACTGTAGGCGTGCCAGTCACACTGTAGGCCCTTGCAGTCAGGCAATCCTTCCTCCTGCGTTCTGGAGACTTCAGTGTAACCTTCAGTGGCTGCTACCAGTCTGGGTAAGCAGGTGGAGGATGTGGTGGAGGGAAAAGGTCGAATCGCCTTCCTTCTCCAGTGCAGACCTGACTCAAATTGCAACTGCTCTCTGAAGACAAAAAGGGTTGAAAGCACAACATGACTTGTTTGGTCATTAGACTCGGAGACGTGAACCCCGTGGACTCGGGTGCTCCACGTCTAGAGGGTCTTAGACACACAATGGCCTGAATTCCAAAGGAGCAGGTGCTAAGAGGGTGAACTAAATTATTATGGCCATTTAATAACAGAGACACACGGTGTGGGGGGAGCAGGTGAGGCAGAACTGCTCCACCGGCGCCCGACGAAAATCGCCACAGCCGAACCCCGTGACCCCACAGGCAGTCTGCCCCCTTGCACCTGAGGAAGTGGGCAGGATGCAGGCGCGACGACCTGGTTGGGCTGCGGCAATTGTCGGAAGACGCCGGTGGGGAGGTTCTGCACTGCCCGTCCCTGCTCAGTAATGGTCCTGATATGGCCCAAGCAAAGCAGGGCCGAAACCCTGCCCCCCTTTTCCCGCACACGCAGGTCCCCTCCGTGGCCGCCTCTTCTTTTCCCACCACGTTCTCTTCCCGGCTGCTCTGTCTAAGCGGATCAGTTTGGGAGGTCCTGGTGGTGGCAGAGCTGGAGCGGCACCAGCAGCGCCCAGGCGAGCCGGGGTGGAGTCGTGGTCCTGGTGTCCCTGAGGCCTGGAGGGCCCGGGTTCAAGGGACACTCAGCCATGGAGTTTTCCAGGGTGACCGTGGGCCAGCCACGCTTCCTCTCTCGCCCACCTCACAGGGTTGTTGTGAGGACAAAAGGAGGGAAGGGACCGTCTACACCATCCTGAGTTCCTTGGAGGAGGTATAAAGATTTCAAAATAAACAATTAGGCGTACCCCCATAGACACTGCGGGGTATTGGGCCATTGGCTTGGAATCGGTACGGGGTCCGTCTCAAGAGAATTATCAAGGGAATCCAAACAAGTTTCTAATAAACTTGTCTGGGTCAGGCCAACGGCCCCTCTAGCCCAGCTTCCTGTATCTCACAGTGGCCCACCAGATGCCTCAGGGAGCACAAGACAAATTTAAAACAAAAAGAAAACTTACGTCTTGTTGCTATTCCCATGCATCCAGCACTCCAAGGTAGCCTTCCTAATAAAGAAGTTGCACCACCCATCATGGCTTGTAGCCTGCGATGAACTCTTCCTCCAGAAAACTGTCCAATCCCTTTTTAAAGGCACCAAGGCCAGACACCATTACCACCTCCTGTGGTAAGGAGTTCCATAGATTAATTACCTGCTGGGTAAAAAAAATACTTTCTTTTATCTGTTCTAACTCTCTGTAGGCCCCATAAAATGTTCCAGTGTCCTTCTGCTCATCACAACTCCCTAACCTTTTTATGCATAATGTTTTCCTGCAAAGAACTCACAGCAGCATAATTAGCCTCCCACCCCATTTTCACCCCACAACAAGCTTATCAGATAAGTTCAGCTGAGAGATGGTAACTGATTTATTTTTGTTTTATCTGAGATTTGTATTGTTATTCATTGTTTTATTGCATTTTGGGTTTGTTGTGCAAACTGCCTTGAGGTTTTCTTACAAAGAAGAGTTAGAAATACCACAGATGCCTTGGATTGCCTATCCTGCAGGATTGGCCTGAAATCTCCAAGAAGCAGAATCAATCTCCAAATGACGCCTGAAAGCCAACCTGGGAGACGTTAACAAGGCTTCCAGGAATCTCCCACAGGACATTGTGTGTAAAAAAAATCTCCAGGAATAGCTTCCATCAGAGTTGATGCTCTTATACGTATCTATGGCTCTTCACTAGTTATACCTCTTTGACAAATAGCACTTTGCAGGGGGTAAATTGGATCAAAAAGGGGCCCAGGAGCCAAAGGAGGGAGCCAAAAAATTTCTTGGGATCTTACATTTTCCAATTTCACCAGGACCCGTGAGAGGCGGTTGCAGGGGGTACCTGGGCACTTTTGAAAGGGGCACTTGAGAGGCAAAGGAGGGAGAGCCAGAAACGTCCTGGGATCTCAGGAAATGTTTGCCTATATTGCATGAAGACAAGCATTCACATTTTGTGGACGTAGCTTTATATACATACTAGCATTTTTTACCCAGCGTTGCCCGGGCACGAAATTATCCCAAGCCCAAACGTGGAGTGAAACGGCATCGGGAGCTTCGCCATTTGTCTCGGCGACCCGGGACACTGCGGATTTGACACCGATTTCAGTCGAAGGACCATTTTCACATGGGGCCCTCAGGGCACCTCCACCTGTGGGGGCGCTAGGGGGGTCTTACCCCTGCAGTGTTTGTCCCCAGACCGTAAAGCATACTGGTGTCAATCGCTCAAGGTGTTCCAGGAGGGCATGGCTGACGTTTTGTTTGGCACCCCTTCTCGCCCCCCACGCCGAGGGTGGGCCGAACCCGGACTCCACCGGCGTTGGGAGCGTCACCGCTCGTCTCGGTGACCCCGGAAACAACGGATTCGACACCGATGTCGGCTGTTTATGTTTCAAACCCCCCTGCACCCCCCAGGGCGTCCTAGGGGTATGCATGCGAGCTAGAACCACTGGACTCCCCACCTGTCCAGGTGAGGTGGCAGAAGGGACAGGTGGTGGGCAGTTCAGGGCAGGCAGTGGGCTGAACCAGCAGCTCAGCAGGAGTTACTCAACTCTCAGGCTCCCTGATCACAGCCCCCCCCCCGCCATAGCATTCAGTTAATGCTCAGCCCAGCTGCATGCTATGGATAGGATTGGTCTGCTAGCCTAACACCCTGGTTATTAACCTGGTACCCAGCCTTGTCAATAACCCAAAAAGGTGGGCTTAGTCATTAGCATACTGCCTCTCATATCTCATATCTGCATCCCATCAAGTGCAAGCTGAAAGCCTTTTAGTCAGGGACGGTTTCGTCTTACCAACTGCCATCACATATTACATGATCTGTCACAAATGAGTATTGAGCACTTGCTCTAAGAACAGATCTGGCTGTTCTTAGAGGCGAACACACACAGTATTGCTTTCTGACAGTCCCTGGGTCGGATTTCCAAGATCCAGCCACCTTTTCTATTCCCTGGCAATTGGAAACTGAGGTATTGCTAATGGCCAGGTGCATAATCTCCAGGCTTTGTCACAGCATCATGTACACAAATTCTTCCAAGCGCCTCAGAATTACTGTAAATGGTACTTCACAGGGGTCACCGTAGGGCAATATCAGATTCCTGCTTCAGAAGTGGTGGTACCAGTGGTGTCATTCAAATGGTTTAGGAACAGGAACTCACTTTTGATTGGCACTTGTCGGGAACCTGGAACCAGCCACGGAGCCCATTAGGATCCGGAACGCCCGTTCTGGTCTGTTCCCCCTGAATGACATCACTGGGTGGTACCCATTATTTCACGGAAATCTGCTCTGCGGACCTTTGAGCCATTCACAGATGTGTTCTCACCTGCTGCTGGTCTTAATTGTGTATCCTCCCTGTTTTAGCAGCTTGCTCTCATTCCTCAAGGAGTATTATTTGTTCTCTGCACTTTCTTGCTACAACTGGTGCCCATACCAGGTCATTGTGGGCCCCAGCACCAAGCTCAGCACTTTACCCCCCTCCCTAGCTGATGGGCAACAATAGTAAGCTATGGATCCTTCCTCCCTTCCTACTGGAGAGTGTGGTGGGAATCTGCAGCAACTGACAAGTTCTGCGGGATTCAGGGGATCCGTCCGGCCAGGTATAGTTGCCTGGACCAAGCAGGGGATTGACTAGAAGAAATCTGGTGGGCCGCTGTGGATACAGGAACCTGGTGGGCCTTTGGCCTGATCCGGCGGGGCTGTTCTTATAACTCCAAGGTCCTTTCCGATCCTAATGTTCTGCAATTCTAGGTTTCCCTTTTCTGGGCATGAGCAATTGGTCAGATCCTGACCTATCCAACCTCAGATGACTCCAATATTATTTAAAAACTGCTTACCACATAAATGGCACATGACAATGTATCTTTTGGGTTACTATTGAAAACGTAACACTTCCTGTGCAGCAAGTCCTGCCTCGGGCCCCTTCTTCCCCCGGCAGTGGGCACTTCCACCCTGGAGAAGACCACCCTGTCTCCACCCTGCCAATCCACCCCTGGGGATTCCCACCCTGGCTCAAACCTGGGCTCACCCAATGCAAGCTCTGAATTGTTCAGCCTCGCCCCAACCAGCCAGCCAGCCAGCCTTTGAGACGGACCTCAGGCGTGAAGCCCAGGGGGGTCCCAGCTGCTGGGACTGGTGCCGTTCCTCAGCGACTCTCACTCGTCTCGGGGCACACTTCTAACGCGAGGCCCTGTCCTGCCACATGGGGGGGGGGGTAGACTGGCACTTAGCCCCTCTCTGCCCCACCAGCCCCCACCCTGTGACCCAAGCCCTGCTGCAAGCCTCTGGCAAGTGCACACCATTCCTTCTAAATAGCTCAGACTGGTGAAAAATTGGCTGTGTGCCCAACAGTCACTGCAGCACCACGTCTCCATTTAACCTTCCTCCCAGCTCTCTTTTCCTGTGCCCCTTCTGAGACCTCCCCATGCTGGACCCTATTCTGACGGCAGCAGACCAGAATAGTACCCCACCCAAGAGCCATTCCTCAGTTATTGAGAGCTACCAACACGCCTGATGCCGCAAGGCAAACCAGTTCTCTGGCACAAGCCATTCTCACCCATCTGATGCCAGAGCACTCTTCCTTTGGCCACCCGTCTCCCCCTGGCCACTTCACCAAGGCTGCGGATGCAACTGGCCCTGGCTCTCTTGTGGGTCCCCGAAACAATGGGGTGCCTGCAAACTAGCATCCTCACGGGCTCCCTTCAGCTCCCACCAACTAGAGGTGGCATCTACCCGTGGTCTGTGACATCACAGATGCCACAGGGCTGACGCCAACAGGCGCATGCATGCAAGGTTCTGTGATTGGAGACATTGGGGGTTCAGATGCCCGCCTGATTCTCCACTGTGACTCACTGTTGCATCACATTGATCTGGGCTTGTCTCCAGAGAAGAAGGCAACGGATTTTCCCCTGCCCTGTGCAGGGAATCAGCTGAGTGATGGGTGAGTAAAAGAGTTAAGCTAGAAGGAAAGGGTTGGTTGATGAGGGGATTCCGAGTCACCCTCACATTGTAGACCACTGCAGGGGTGACCCAGCCATGAAGTGACATTCCTGTTTTGGGCAGTGGGCTGCACGAGTGGGGTTGGTGTGGCCGTTGCCCTCACCTGCACACCGCCTCCACCAGCCCACCACCTGCCCAGGTGTTCCAGCTGGTAAATGCCCCACTGTCGTGAACAGGAGAGTGGTTAGGCCTAGGCCTCTCTCCCTTTTGCAAGTGCAGGGTTAGCGACGTGTCTGTGAAACGGCCTCTTCATAGCTGGTGGGAATTGAGATCATTCCGGGAGCCCAGGAATTTGTTATCTGGCTCTCAGTGGCCAGGGGAGCCCGGGACCCATCACAGAGCGGAGCTCCCTGCTGGCCAAGGCTATGCATTAAGGGGACATTGGCTGCAGCTGTGAGCCTCTGGGTGGGAGGGGCAGATGGAGGGGCCGAGAATAGCTCCTTGCTGCAGCCCACTTCTGGAAGATCTGGGCCATCTCAAGCTCTGGTTGGCTGGAGCAGGTGATTGTGCCATGGCAACCAGAGAGGATAAAAGAGAACCCTCGGGAGGAGGGAGGGGTCGCTGGGTCATTTGGGAGGTGGACTCTCTGTTGGGTCTCAGTCAGCTCAGAGCTCTGTCATCGGCACCTGGCCTCACAGGGAGCCTGGCATGCTGAATTCCTTTCTCTGCTGGGTACTGTACCAGGTGAGTAGAGAGAGAGGGAAGTTAGGTTTGTTATTTTGTTCTCTTGTTCTTCCACGTGTCCTCAAGCTTTCTCGTGCCTCAACTTTGTAGTCTCGTTTAAACTGTAGTCTTAATAAACT
The DNA here is from genome assembly GCA_029204185.1 of Lerista edwardsae. NCBI lineage: Eukaryota > Metazoa > Chordata > Lepidosauria > Squamata > Scincidae > Lerista > Lerista edwardsae. Next base: position 87,567 of record JAJKFI010000148.1, on the reverse strand, counting down.
AAGGGCGCAGCCCTGTGCCTGATGTTCACCTGACACAAGCTGCCAGCATCAGCCGAATGCCTGTGGCACCGACGCAAGAGGGCCGACCAGCACCCTCACGTCGGTTCCGGCGCCACTGGGCTGACGATAGCAGCAGCATTGGCCCGAGGGCGCTGGCCCAAGGGAAAAGGCTGGAGCTTCCACAGGGCAAGCGCTCCTCAGTGGGCTCTGAGTCTGCTTTTAGCAGGTGCAGAGCTGAGGATCCTGCGTGGCCTGAATCGGGGCCGCACGGCCTGGGGACGGGATCTTGGATATGGCCTCATGGGCCTCCCGCTGGTTGGTGCAGTAGCGTTGCGCTGCCGGCCCTGCGGACACAGCACTGGCACAGTGGCCTGGGATGGTGCTCTCGAGCCAATGCTGTGTGTGCAGAGCCAATGTGAGAGGCTTGCGCCAGCCCAAGGTCGCTCTGTAGACTGCGCCCTCAGTCACACAGAAACCTAACTGGGCACGTAAAGTGGCTCCTGGACCACTGGGAATTGGCAGGAGTGGCAACCAAACCTCCGCAGGCCCTCGGGGGTGGGTTAGGGCTCGATCTGAAGGGCCTGTGCACCCCCACCCTTGCCTCATTCTCTCTCCTTGAAGAGCAAGTGAGAGGAGCACAGCGAGGGCTCATCTCCTCCTCTAGTGCTGCTGCCCAAAAGTGCAGAGTTGGCACTGGAGAAAGGGCCGCCGTCACTGATCCCGTATTCCCGTGAAGGTGTACATTTGCAGGAACGTGATGGGGAAAAGCAGGATCACCTCCTCCTCCACCTCTGTTGCTTACCCCGTGTTGTGACACCTCCTTGGCCACCTTCTACAACAGGCCTTCTCAGAGGCTGCCGCATCATCCCAGAAGCTTCTGAGTGAGTCATTTGATGAAGCAACTCATCATCCCCCCACAACCACCAGGGTTGGCTGTGAAGCTCCCAGGGGCTCATTAGCCCCCAGCCAGTCCTTGACCTTGTCAGTCCTTGACCTTGACCTTGACCTTGACACTGGCCTTGCGAACACTTCCTTGGAGGCAAATCCTATTGAACTCAAGGTCTACCTTCAGGTCTAGGTAAACATGCCTGATTTGTTCGCTCTTTCACTACCTTCATTCAAACAGCCAACCTTATTCTTCAACCTCCACCAAGGATGTGTTAACTAGTAGCCTCCCAGCCATCAAAGGCCATTAATCAGAATTGTCAGCATGTGAACAATACAAAAGACTTGAGAGAAGGGTAACGTGTGCAATTAGTAGGAAAAGGAGGTCAGGCAGGGTTGCTAACTTAAACACAATTAAATTCTGGTTGGAAGACATTCTTGATCTTCAGGGCTGTTTGGCCGTGGAACAGATTGCCACTGGAGGGGTGTGTGTGGATTCGCCCTCACTGGAGGTATTCAGGCACAGGCTTGACAGGCACTTGCTGGAGATACTCTAGAAGGCTTTCGTGCTACAGGCAGAGGGTTAGTCCCTGTGGGTCACTTCCAACTCTACGAGTCTATGAAATCCAGCATTGTATCATATGGAAATTGTGGAATGACATAACAAAGGAAACCCTCTTTTTTCCTCTTTGTGAAGTTTGTTCTACAAAGGCACTTCATGGGGTGAAGGACTACGAGGTGGTGTATCCACAGAAAATCCATTCATTGCACAAAAGAGATGTAGGAGGAAGTCAGAATCCTCCCACAAAGGTAAGAGAGCCTGTCCCTTTCTCAGAAGCATTTTGGGGGCAGGTGCTTGGGGAAGGTGTGCATTTCTTAATCAAATTTCCCAGACTAGCTCACAACATAGAGAAGAAGCAGCCTTTTGAAGTACAGCCATTGCACTGTAAAAATGGGGAACTCTTTCTTCCTTGATTTTAATGTTTTCATCATTGAGATCAAGACCTACAACATCAGTGACTTCTAAAGATTTCCCATCAGGCTTTGGGACACAATCTAGAGAACTGTGCTGTTGTGTTGCTCCCTCCCTTTTTTACTTAAGGGAAAGGGGCTAATCAAAGGGATGCAAATTATGTCGACTGGCTCAACCTGTTGTGCTGATGTGCCACCAGCTACACAAGTGCAGGGGTCTTCAGCATATTTCGTGCCACAGCCCCCCCAAAATAAACAAAGTATGAGACAGGGGACCCACCGCCAATCCTGCTCCGCTTCCAGGACCTGCCCTGGCCACCCAATTTCCCCGTGTCCTGTGTCTTCACGACAGCCCTGCGAGGGAGCAGCCTGAGCAGGGCCGGCGTCAGGAGCCGCAAGCAGGACGGTGAGACGAGGAGGCCGGGTGGGGCTGCCCAGGGAGCTCAGTGCCGGTCAGGCAGGGCCGCGGTGGGATCCAGGCCCTCTCTTGCACTGAAGCGTGGCCCTGCCCCCGCAGGTGAGGTCTTGCAGCCCCCTGGGATCACGACCCACAGGTGGAAGGACCCTGCCCGAGGGCAATGAGGGCCTTGCCAGAGCAGCAGGCTCTCTGCCAGTCGGTGCAGCCCTGCCACTGGTGCAGACGCCAGAGGGCGGGGTCCGGCCAGAGGCAAGCGGGGACTGGGGCACGTCAGGTGGGGATCCAGGATCAAGCAAAAGGCCTGGCACAGATCTGAGGAGTCCCATTGGTGACCAGGCAGCAGCCAGAAAGGTAAAGTCTCTCCCTTTTTACCTCGTCAGGAGAGGTAAGAGCAGCTATGGGGGGGAACACCTATGGGAAGGCTGGAGTCCTTGCCCCAGAGAGGCTCCCCAGCGTGCACTGGATATGGGGCAGGCCCACTGGCCTCCCCATCCCAGCGCAATTATTAAGGATGGCGCCCTTTGCTACATTGCCCTATTGAAGACTAGTGAATGAACTGAACCTCAGTCGCTAATGCCAGCAGAATCTGTCCGTGACTAAATTATTGGGAAGATGTGATAAGGTTTTGTTTGCTTGAGTTTTTGAAGTAATCAGTCAATTACTTATGCACTTCCTAACATTTTTAAATGCAGGCCAAGTATGAAGATGCTGTACAGTATGAAATTAAAGTGAATGGAAAGAAGGTGATTCTTCACCTCGACAAAAACAAGTACGTGAGACCAGCAGTTCTCTGATGTTTGCTGGGAGGACACAGAGGCAGAAAGCAGGGCGAGACCCTCCCGCGCACAGCAGCAGGTAGCAAGTCCTCCCCTGAGTCTGGGCTGTCACTTGAGATTAGAATTGGGTCAGCCTAAGACATCCCTGCAACAAATGTTGTAAGAATAGGGTGCCTTTTCCCCATTCCTTGCAATTATTGTGCTATCATTGCCTTGCGAAAAAAGGAGAGAGAGGGAAGACACATCCCACAGCTGCTTCTGGTTGTGATGCGCTGACCTCTTCTCCGTTACAGTACCCGTGTGAGATAAGCCTGCAGGGCCCCATCGCAGGTTTACTACTGAATCTCCTTCTCTGGAGCTGCCGCTTCTGCTGTCCCTCCCCCTGTCTTCAGAGGTTTTTGTGGGGGGTTGATGTGCTTCATTTTTCAGGGTAGTTTTCTAACATATTTTCTGTTTTGAAACCTCTTCTCTCCCTGGCTTCTGGCTTCTTGGCCACAGACGCTGCAAACACTCATGCAATATCCCAGTTGCAAATGAAACATTAGACTTGAGGTTCAAGCCCTGGTGGCCGGTCTCAGTAAAGCTGGGAAATTCTCCTGTATGAAATCCTTCCGCAGTGTCTACAACAGCCCACAGAGGCAACAATGAACCAGGAAGCTGCTTTCTGCTGAATCACTGGTCCGTCTAGCTCAGTGTTGCCGACTCTGAGTGGCAGCAGGTCTCCAGGTTTCCAGAAAGGAACTTTGCCTTGCTCTCTCTGGAGATGAAACGGGGCCCTTCAAGCAAAAGCTGACCCTTCCCTACAGAGCAGTGACATTCCTGGCAGGGCGTCCCGGGCAGCGGAGTGGCAGGGGTGGCATTCTGGGTGCCCCCTCCTGCGGCCGCCCACTCACCCGCCCGCCCGCCCGCCCGGCCACGCGGCTCCAGCTGTTCACTGGCCTGACCCTTGAATTTGAAACCATCCAGCTGCGCTTGTGGGGTCAGGCCAAACCTGAAGCCTGCCGACGTCATTCATGGGGTCAGGCAGGCAGAGGAGCCCCCCCCCCAGCTGCTCACTCCCCTGCCCTTTAAGTCTGAGTGAAGTCAGCCAGTTTGTTCAAAAGCCAAGCTGGGGTTGGGGCAGGTGGGCGGAGGGCGGGGGGGCGGAAGTAATTGCAGCGATGTGATGATGCCACCACAATTGCTTTAGGTGGGGGGGGGAGGCAGCCTGGCTGTCCCCCTGGCAGCCCTTCCTTCCGGTCCGCCCCTGCTGCAGAGCCAGATCTGGACTCTGTTATCAAGGAGCTGCCTGGAACCTGGGGCGGGGGGAGTTAGTTCAGTGCTCAAGAGCTTGCTTTCTATTCAGGAGGTGCAAGTTCAATTCTTGGCATATCCAAACAGGGCAGGGGAAGATCTTTTTTCCTGCAATCTGGAAGAGCCCACTGCAAGTCAGGGAAGACAAGATTCATGGAACAAGCCTAACAGGCTATAGTGCCATTGTGGCAAGCGTTGCACCGGCCAAGGCCACCGCAAAACGTGCCGTAAAGCCAACTGCAACAGCCGAGCTCTCAGGAGCACCAGTGGAAAGGCCTGCAGCATCCCATGAGGCCGGTGCAAGAGGGATTGCCTGCCGGAGCAGGCAAGAGCTGCTAAAAGCAGTACAGCGGCCAGGGAGGGGAGAAGGATCCCCAGGATGGGTGGATTGGGTCCTGAGAGGGGGAATCAGTGGTGCTGGCACTCGTGGAATTCTATCCCACTTCCTGGGCCTGAAAACCTGTCTTAGGGCAACTTGGACTTGCGCCAGCTATTGAGTGGGCACATATAGATCTGAGTTGCCCCATTGGCAGGCTGGAGCTTTACCAGAAATCAGGAAACAAATCTCGCCTTACCTCGAGGAGACCTCCAACCTGCTCAGTTGGCGCTTAGGAAGCAGTGTGGCTCTGCTGGCCCCACTGCAGGGACCCAGGTGAGAACTGAGCTGTCGGTGAAGCTGGACAAGGGCCTAGCTTGAAACAAGGCCACTTCCTATGTTCTTACTTGAGTTCTTACGAGTGGCTGCCATTTTTGGCCCACTGCTTGTCTCTACTTACTGGGAACCCAGACAAAGAATAATGGTATAACGGAGAGGGTATAGGGAGGCAGTGGGATGTGGGCAGCAGCTCGGGACCATCCTTGTGTGAGAGCTGCATGATGCGCAGAGGAAGTCTCCAGCCTTCCCACTGGCACCCTGGCAGTGCACTACTAAGCACACTGTCAGAAAAAGCTTGACAGCCCTTTTCCTGCAGTCAGTGCTGGTGGATGCTCCTTCTGCCGGCTTTCCAGCCCAATAGGACTGGGCAATTGTCAACCACACACAGGCCTTTCCACATTATATTGGCAAGACGTAAGGTGGGATTAGATAGCCAAAAGCAAATCTGGATGGTGGTTTTTCAGACTGATCCTTCCATAGCATAGCACTCTAAGGTAGCAACCCTATACACAGTTTCCTGGGACCCTTGAACACTTGGGGCTTACTTCTGAGTAGACATGTATAGGATTGAGCGGTGAATCTGTTAAAGTCAACAGCAATCGACATGTACTAAAAACCAAGCTGCAACTCAAAATAATCAGAAATAGTTTTGTCACTTGGCCAATTTCTGGGTAATCACTAACCAGCCCAACAGGTTCTTGCCTCCTCCCTTAGCTTGCTTTATCCCGGGCAGTCAACCTGCGCTGAGATCATTTTCCAGATAGGAAGGAGCTGCTCTTAACAGCCCACGTTGCTGTGCTGCAGCCAAAGGGGGATCCGTATTCTAAGCCTGCAGGACGCTTCGTACTGGAATGGGGGACGGCACCCCCGCGGCAGGACCCAGGGCAGTGGCCGAGCCAGATTCTGTCCCCTGCTGCCCTACAGCACACAGCAGCACCAGTGGAGGGTGCCCTGCAAGCTGTGGGAAGGGGGGCTCCCACTCCATCCCCTCCTGGACACAAAGGGGAAGAGGAGGCAGATTCTGAAGTGGGTGATCCCATGGGAGCCTGTCGATCAGTGCTAGGGACAGCTGACCTTGAAGGCGACAGTCCTCGGCCTCGGAGAGGAAAGGCACATTGGAACTTAATACGATGAGGGGAAATTACAGGACAACCAACACACTGTTTTTATATATTTTTTATTTGAATATTGTCAAAGTGTTTAAAAACAGTGTCCCCAAAAATCATGCACCAAAACCAGGAGTGCCGGATGGAGGGGAGGGGCGACGAGATGCACATGTCTAGTTGTCTTGTGTGTTCCCTGAGGCATCTGGTGGGCCGCTGCGAGATGCAGGAAGCTGGACTAGATGGGCCTTTGGCCTGATCCGGCACAGGGGCTCTTCTTATGTTCTTATGATGACCAGATACGATGAGTGGACGATACCCTGTCTCTATCTTTAGCCATTGTATAGAAGAGGGAATTTCGGCACACGCAGCTCAACCTGGAAGGGTTTAGAAAGCTGCAGCTGCCAAAATTCCCTCTTCGAAACAATGGCTAAAGGTAGAGGCACCTTGTCCTCCACTGTATCTGGTCACCCTGAAGAACCAATACAAACAATAAACAACAACGCGACATGTGAATGTACCAAGAAAGGGCCACAGGAATAGACTGGGTTGGCTGCTCCCCACAGGATGAGGGCCTCCCTACTCGGGGGTGGCGCTGGCCCTTTGCCCCACGGCCGGAGCAGGTGGAGCTGATGGTGTGAGGATGCCCAGGAAGGGGGGCAGGGCTTCCCAAGACGCCCAGGGCTGAGGGTAAAAGCTCTCTGGACAGGCTACCTTGGGGCTGGGGCAAGCCCAGGGAAGGAAGCAGGAGAATCCTCCCCCCTGCCGAGCGCTGAGGCCAGGATGGGAGGGATCCTGCTTGGGTGACCAGCAATGTCCCTTTTTCGTTCCTGCTCCTTGGTTCAAAGGATTTGGATTCTAAGGGGGGTGCCCCCCCTCCCTTGGAAGCTGTGCAGGGGTGAAGGACAGAGAAGTGTGGGTGCGCCCAAATTATATTTTCATCCAGTTAGACACTATTCGTAATAATCAGCTGCACCAGGTAAACTTTGTAGCCTCCCTTCGTTAAGACACATACCAAAGATAGACATTTCAATCCTCTTTCTTGATATCTTACTCTAAAAATATGCACACAATGTCACTGGGAAAATATGTTAGTGTGCTTAGTATGTAATTATCTTAGAGCCAGCTTAAACTCTGGCCTGAATAATGGATCTATTGTGTTCTTTCCAGGGACCTCTTTTCCAAAGACTACTCTGAGACGCATTACTCCCGCAGTGGCAGAGAAATTACAAGAAGTCCTCAGATCAAGGTAATGTTTGCTAAGCATCTCCTGTGGAAGGGTCATCACAGGGACAATACTGTGCATGTGGAACTTCCCGGCTCAGGGTGCCCCGCCTACTCCCCCTCCCATCAACACAGTGCAGCTGGGCTGCCAGAGGGGGACCCAAAGGCCTGGGAGAGGAAAGTAAAGACAGCTTTTATTTACCTCTCGATTGGCTGCCCGGCTCTCAGTGGGTCTTCTTGGGCCCACACCAACCATTAAGCTGGCCACGGAGTCTCGGCGGGCGTGTTGTGCCAGGAAAAGGGGGACAGTGTCTCAGCACAGACTGCTGACACCTGCCCTGCTCCTCCCCAGAGCTACGCAAGAGCCCCCCCCAGCACCACCTCACCTGCTCCAGTGAGCAGAAAAAGGAGGCTCCCCCCACCCCCGCTTTCTCCCCACTTGGCCCAGCAACTGAATCTGCAGCACAGACTCACCTTATGGCGCATGTGCCACAGCGCTGTGCTGGTGCAAAGCCAGCTTGGAATGGAGCCTTCCGTGTTTTAATCACAAGTCTGAGGTTCGCATCTGATTGTGTGCATTTAAGAAAAAAATCTCAACGTGGGTATATCCGGAGACCCTGTTCCCTGTGTTGCTGATCTCGGCATCACTGTGGGGTGGGAGGAACTGTGCCTATGATGGTTTGATGCGGTGGTCGTGTGGTGAAGTGCTGGTCCCGTGGGGCCCATGACGGGTTATCTGAACCAAGCCGTTGACTCTGTTCTTCAGCTTTGATCCCTCGCCCTTCCAGCCGGGCTTCTGTCCGAAGGCTTGCTGGGAGCCATGTTGTTCTTCACTGATCGCTCTCTCAGCCAGCCCTGGATTGCGAGCTGTGGCAGCACGTTTCTTTGACATTAAATGTCAAGAATGTCTGTTGGCATTTGTGTACAGCATGTGATGTTTCTTCTGTGATACATTCACTCTTTTGGTGGTTGGGAACGACTCTGGCTTGCCTCTCTCTGAGGGCAAGTATTTGCATGCTGTTATCTGTCATGAAATCAGCACTGCATTATTCCTGACAAGTTAATCTCAATTTCAGTGAGAGAACACTTAATCTTCTGTGGTGAGAATTGAGGGGACTTGTTTGCTTCTGTTTGTTCTGCGATGATTGCTTTTCATCAGTGGTTTGTAATGGAAAATGTGTAAGATTCCCCCTAGGAGATGGGTGGATGGTATCCACAGTGGGCCCGTGTCTGTGCAAGCCCAGGAATCACAGGGTTAACGCCAGGGCCTGGGCCTTCCACTTGAGAGCTGCAGCCAGTTAGAGGGAAGGAGGCCCTGATTGTTGGAGAGTGAGAGTTTTGTGGAGAGCTTGGAGAGGAGTTTGGAAAGTGTGACTGAGAGTGTGACTGATTAACTGAGCGTGCAATCCAAAACTGGAGTTAGGCCCACATAAGCTAAGCCAGCAAAGTATGGCCAGCACAAGGGCCACCGTAAAGCATGTTTGGACTATACTACCCTCAAAGTCAGGGAGGATGGCTCACGTCTGTGTGCTGGCCTCTCTGACACCGAGAGTGGCATCTGCAATTTCAGTATCTGCGGGGGATCCTGCAACTACTCCCACTGATATTAGCTGGCCCACCAGCTTGGTGCTAATTACTACTGAGCTAAGGGCCACGTTGCTGGGGATCCTCAGGAGAAATCCTTCACTATGGTGCCCCCTCCAGTCCATCCCCAAATGACTCAGTCGGCACTACCACTGCACTAGAACAGAGAATTTGGGATTAGCTTAAGTCTCCTGTTGGGAACCAGCCAGTGCCCCACTTGTGCCAACCCCAACTTCACTCCTGCTATTCTTGATTACTATAGTGTTATGGTGTGGCTCAAACTAGCTCAGATCATGGGTCGACAGTCAATTTTAGGTGGGTCACAGGGCACCCACCGCACCCACCATTAAAAGATATGGGAAGATGGGACACTGGAAAGGGGGAGGGCTGTGTGGGCATTTGCGTCTATCAAGGTTGTAAACAGGTTTGTTTTTCTTTCTGATTCACTTTGCTATTGGAAAATGGCCAAGAAATAACCCAACTTATTGCAGCATTCACAGAAAGTAGCAGCAGGCTATAGTGTCACAATGACAACACGACCGGCCTAACTGTGCCGGCCTAACTCCAGGTTACGCAAGCATAGACTATCCAGAACAAACTTTTTTATATATGCAAGGAACTTTACTCCTGCTCAGGTGTGGAGTGGTCTGGGGGTGAACGTCTCCTCTGTTTGCTGCTGGAATTCCTAAAAGGTAGGAAGCTTCGTGAACCTCAATATTGCAACTTTTAACCATGTGACTTTACCAAACAAGATATTTGTTTCATGCCTTTGAGCCCCCACAGTGGATGCTTTGCAGATGCTGATGGTTTGCTTGAGCTATGACAACATTACTCAGTTATAAGCACAAAGGCAGCCACCATGTCGTGTTGCTTTTGTAATTAACAATATTTTGCAGTGGTTCTTCACTTCTCAGCATGCCAAAAGAGCTCTCTGGTTTTTTATCTCTGTTATGATTTAACATAACTTCCTTAAGACAACACAAGAGTACTTCTAAAAAATAAGTACAATTATGCAGCGACAAACCAAACATTTAAGCATGGTGGAGCTTGTTCCCTCCTGACCGCTGGCACCCCCCCCCCACTGGCAACTCCGGTCCACGACGTTACCCGTGCCCAGTTAAGTTTCTAGGTAACCCCCTCCCACCCACTTTCATCTCCATGCCCACCCCTGCCCCTGCCTCTGCTCTACCTGCACTTACGGGCATAGCAGGATCTTGGAATTCTGCATCCAGTTTTGGATTTCAATCAATCAATCAATCAATCAATCAATCAATCACTAGTATTTATATACCGCTTTTCAACACAAAGTTCACAAAGCGGTTTACAGGCAAAAAACAACAACATTAAAGTTAAATGGCTCCCTGTCCCAAAAGGGCTCACAATCTAAAAGAATGGAGAACACCACCAGCAACAGCCACAAGAAAGACACTGTGCTGGGGTGAAGAGGGACAATTGCTCTCCCCCTGCTAAATATAAGAGGACACCACTTGAAAAAGTGCCTCTTGCCCAGCTAGCAGGGAAAACATTTCATGTTTTAAGAAGGACTTTGATAAGCCGGAACCAGCAGCATAGCTAGAGGGGAGCAAAATGGTGAGTATTGCACAATGTGCTGTGTAAGTGGCCCCTCCCACTTGCCGTTGGAGCCATTCCAGGCAGCGCCAGCAACGTGCAGGAACCTGCCGAACCAGAATGGCGTCTCCCGCTGCGGCAAGTGCTGCGGCGTTCCCCCCCCCCCACACACACAACTCCGCTACTGGCCAGAACAGGTTCAAAACAGGGCAACAGGTCAGAGGTTTGGAAACAGAGTCCTGGGTGGAACAGTTACATGAGCTTGGTATGTTTACCTGGAGAAGAGAAGACTGAGTGGAGATGCCATGGCCATCTTCAGGTCTCTGAAGGTCTGCCACACAGAAGGAGAACTTACTGTCTGTGGCCCCTGAGGGAGGAACCAGATGCAGTGAGTTGAAACTACTAGGAAGTATATTGAGGCTAGACCTAGGGAAGAATTTCCTTGCTGTGAGAGTTGTTTGGCACTGTGCATAGCGGTTTCCTCAGACTTGTGCCAGCCAGAGAGCGGGGGCAAGTCTGAGGAGACCCATTTGCAAGCCTGGGGCTTATTTATTTAAAATTTTTCTATTCCTCCTGAAGTACTCAGGGCAGCAGACAAAAGATGGATTTTCCCTTACCTCTCCCAAGCTGCCCACTCTCCCCTTCCCACCAGAGCATGCAGTGCAGTCTGTTTTGTGAAACTGTGGTGGGGAAACGGATAGACTAGGGCTGTAAGTACCCACTGCATCACATGGCATATAATGGGTCTATGGAATTTGCCACCAAATAGGTAGCCCCCACCAGTCTATGAATGGCTACTAGTCACTATGGCTGTGTACTAACCCCAGGTTTAGAGGTAGGGCTCACCTGAATTCCAGTTGCAACTGGGCACCAATGGGAACAGGGGGATTGACCTCATGGCCTGCTTGTAAGCTTCCCAGAGGCAGTAGGTGGACCACTGTGAGAAGCAGAACACAGGGCTAGATTGGCCTTTGGCCTCTAGAATCACAGAGTTGGAAGGGGCCTACAAGGTCATCTAGTCCAACACCCTTCCTGTAGCAGGAAATCCTCCTACAGGAGCCATTTTCAACCACGGTGCCTTGGCACACCAATATGATCCTCAAGTGTGCCATTGGACTATGGGAGATAGTCATTTATTAGTAGGTCTATTGGGGATATGAGCCCCCCCACTGGCAGCACAGTGCAACTCCAAGATCCCTCTCACACGTTGTGCTGCCAATCCAGATTTCTCCCATTCTATACCTGCATCTTTGGTTACTGTTGCCTGTGCAGAACCTTGCATTTGTCCCTGTTGAACTTCATCTTATTCACTTCAGCCCAGTATTCCACTTTGTCAAGGTCTTCCTGAAAGCTTTTACTGTCTTCTCTTTTTGCTACTCCTCCCAGTTTGGTGTTATCCGCAAATTTGATGAGGCCCCCTTGTATCCCTTCATCCAAGTCATTGATGAATAGGGCCCAAGACAGAGCCCTGGGGCACTCCACTTGAAACCATCTTCCAGGTCAAGGCAAAGCCATTTATGATCACTCTGTGTGTACAGTTAGCCAACCAGTTGCAAATCCACCTAACAGAGGTTTCATATTTTATCAACTTTCTGATTAAGATATTCAGTTCAGTTCAATTTATTATGATCCAAGATCAGATAAACATACAAACATAAAAACTTTACACATCATAAACAAGTAAATAAAACAGTTATGACAGAGATAAAGGTTAAAACAATAGACATTCTGTCTTCAGAACCAAACCACAATCATTGAATTTGGTAATCATGTTCTTGGGCCACTAAAACTCTGCGGATTTTGACCGCTGCCGCTAAAAAACTAGCACAGGATTTAGTCACTTGTTCGTTACTGCCAGAAAGCAACCATTTGGCAAGCTCCCCTACCCCAGATATCTGAAGATGCATGGTTAGGAGGAGAATAAACTTTTCACGGAGACCCTGGTAAAATTGACAATAAAATAGAACATGCTCCCTGGTCTCAATCAACCCTGCACCACATGGGCAAAGTCTATCCATTAAAGGGGTTCCGTTGAACTTGCCCTCAAGGATCGCTGAGGGGAGCCACCCCCATCTGGCAAGAAAATATGCTCTTCTATGTGATGGTATCTCTAAAAGTTTTAAGTAGGCTGAAGGCCTGGTCAAATACTTACTATCATCAGAGGCAAGAAAATCAGAGCAAAGGCTTAGATCTTTCTGCCTTTCAGAATCTAAAACCCTCTGTTTAACAATTTCTTTGGCTCTGTCCAAACCTAGGGATAACAGAGCCTCCGGGGAAAACCCCAAGTGACTCAGTTTCCGAAAAGTAGTATTAAGCCAGTTAGAATGGAAATTATCACTTAGAATCAGTAGAGCTAAACCCTCCTGCGAATATTTAAGTTTGAGCCAAAGAAAAATAGATTGTAAAGATACTCTGGCTTCCACCGGAATTAGCCCAGCTTCTAAACGGAGACTACTATTCGAAGCATACCTTGCCACCTGAAAAACAGAGCGCAAGAATTTAGACTGCACACGCTCTAAAACATTAAAACAGGACAAGGGAGGTCCAATGAAAGTACCATACAGGAGTTGTGACAAAACGTTTGCTGTATATAATTTAAGGGCTGCTGGGATATACTGCCCACCTCTTGATCTCAAAAATTTGTTAATTGCTTGGGTAGACTGAGAACCCATTTTAGCTGCATATTCGTAATGAGGGCTATAGGACCCTGAGCAGCTAAGCAGGACCCCTAAATATTTATAGGTTTTAACCTGTTCAATTGGGTGGCCACCTAAACTCCAAGTCCTTACCTTTGGCCTTCTGCCGAAGGCCATTACCTTGGTCTTTTGGTAATTTATTACTAACTGATTAGTTAGACAAAATTGGCTGAATTTATAGAGTGCTCTTTTTAGACCAATAGGGGTCCGAGATAGAATTGCGGTGTCATCGGCATATAAAAGAACAGACACTTGTCGGGAGGCTAAAGTAGGGGGATGGAAATCAGGTGATTTTAGATAATCAACAAGACTATTGATGTAAATATTAAACAGTGTGGGAGCTAAAACGCATCCCTGTTTGACACCCTTAACAGTCCTAATTGGATTTGTAAGATGACCCTTAGAAGAGCAACGAACTCTAAGTGAGGTTTCGGTATGAAGTGCTCGTATTAAGTATAATAATCTGCGATCGATAGCCATCTCCTCAAGCTTCGCCCACAGCCTGGATCTGGAGATAGAATCGAAAGCAGATTTCAAGTCTATAAATGCAATATAAAGGGAGCCCGAAGAACTTAAACCATATTTTTCGATAAGATGTTGTACTACCAAAACATGGTCTATTGTTGATCTACCAGCCCTAAATCCAGCTTGTTCCTCAGCAATATAGTTAGTTTGTAATAGCCAATCCTTGAGTTTATCCAGCAGATGACTAGCATATAGTTTGCTGATAACGCTCAGGAGACTGATTGGTCTATAATTTGCTGGGTCTCCCCTGTCCCCTTTCTTATAGAAGGGGACCACGATGGCCTCTTTCCATTCATTGGGAATAATTCCCGTAGCATCTATTCTAGTAAAAAGAGCAGCCAAAAGTGGACTCCAAAACTCCTTATTTTGTTTTAAAAGTTCAGGGGGGATGTAATCAGGCCCAGGAGCCTTATGATCCCTAAGTTGACTTATGAGCGAGTCAACTTCCTTTGTTGTAACTGGGGGCCAAGGAGGTATATCATCCTCCATCGGAGAAAATTCATAATGGAGGCGTTCAAAATATAAACACCTCCATTGGAGGTATAAATTGGAGGTATATATAAATTGGGAATCTGATTAAGATATGTGGAATGTTGTCAAATGCAAGATTGAGTTTATCACTAAGTTGTGGTCTAGACTTGTGCATGTTGTATGTTTTATCATTTGTTCTAATATCTTCCCCTGTATTGAAGACCGACTGACAGGCTTGTAATTTCCCGAGTCTTCCTTTTTTCCCGTTTTTGAAGATTGGAACCACATTAGCCTGATTCCAGTCTAGCGGCACCTCCCCTGACCCCAGGATTTCTCAAAGATAATTCACAGAGGCTCTGCAAATACAGCTGCAAGTTCCTTTAGCACTCTAGGATGCAACTCATCTGGTCCAAGAGACTTGAATTCATGTAGGCCAGTTAGGTGGTTCGTGACGAGTCCCCTGTCAATCTTAATCTGTAGACCTGTGCTGTCCAGGTGTTCATTACCTCTGTGTAGATGTACACATTCCCCCCATCAGCCAACGATCCAGCATCCACATTTGCACAATCCTCCTTCTGGGAGAAGACAGATGTCAAGGAGGAGTTGAGCAGCTCCACCTTCTCTTTGTCACCAGACACCGATTGGCCATTGTCATCCCTCTCATTTCTCTTCCTCTTCCTTTGGGCATACCTTTTAAAAAACCCTTTGTGTTGTTCTTGACATCCCTGGCCAGCCTCGGCTCATACTGAGCTTTAGCATTCCTGACCCTCCCTCTACAAGTCTGGGCTGCCTACCTATGTCCCTCCCTGGTGATCAGTCCCATCTTCCATTTCCTATGGTATATATGTCTTTTTAAATCCCATTCTTCTGCCTGCTTTCTGCTAGTGTGTTTTCTGGAATTTCATAGGCAGGGTGATTCATTATTATTCAAACAAAGAATCAAGGAATTTTTTTTTAAAAAAAACCTCATAAACCTCAAGTGCGATGTTATGCATGATGTCCTTACTCATGCATCCCTACTAGCAAGAACTGGAAGGTGCTTTCTTGAATGCGGCATAAGGCAATTTGTTCATGACATTGCTTATCAAAATGATTAACATTGACTAAATGTGAGGTCAAATGAAACATGGTAAACAAATAGTTCTAACTAGCACATCTGACGAATCGGGGATTGTGGCACCCCTGGAAATTCCATGTGACAACAGTGGTTTTGCCTTCAGACAAGTACACATATATTTTTACCACTATATTGTTTGTCAGCAATCCTTTTTACTTTGATGCATCCACGTGGCAAAAAGGCTGAAATGGCAAGGGCAGCGTTCTATGAATTGCCTGATTCCAGGAACAGTCTGGGGGAGGCACCACACCCCCACTCCTCACCCAGCCCATCTGGTCACTGCCCACTTCTTGCAGAGAGAACACTAAAGAGTTAGGTCATTGAAGAGCTGGCCCCACACTTTGAGGCCAGCAACCTGGCCTTAGCCAGGGATGGAACACCCCCCAACCCCCCCCCCCCCGAGGCAGCAGCTGCAGCTCCCAGGTTATGCAGTTCTAGGTTGTGGAAGCCTCCCAGAGGAGGAGGAAGGGAGAGTGGAGAGTGACAGCAGTGGCTTCTCGATCCGGCTGCCACACCCCTCCCCCCCTTGCCCTGCAGAAATGGTTCTTGTTGACTCTCCAAAGGATGCAGCAGGGTGCGGCAGCCAGATCAAGACGCCACCATGCTGAGCATGAAGAGGAGGAGGTGGAGGTGGCAGCTTCTCAATCTGGCTGTCTTACCCCCTCTTCCCAAAGGCTCAGTGGTGCCCAGGGCACATGCCCTACCTGTCATACCCTGGATATGCCACTGCTTAGAGGTAATCTCTAATTTTGCTGATGCAAAAGTGAAAACAATGTTGGCTTTGTCCTGGGGAATGGAACTCCAAAGGTATTCCTGGTATTGATTTGTGTGTACATGCATGAATTTTAGGACTTGCTTGGTTAAAGATCAGTAGTAGATAGAGATGAATGCATTTTGCTAGGTAGAAAGAGGATATGTTTTCCTACGTATCCTTCTAGTTTGTCACTGCAAGCATGGAAACATTTTATTGCACTAGAGCTTTAATAGGTAAATAAAAATGGCAGCTCAGTGGAAGGCCCAGATGGGTGAGGGGAAATCTGAGCCAGCTGGATTTGCCAGTTTGAATACCACTTTGTGTCGATTGAACAGCTGGGAATTTGCTTGGACCAGGAGAGGTTAAGTCCCTTGACTTTACAAGCCTCTTACCAATCCCCTGATGTTTTCAAGAGCTCCAAGACATAACCTTCGTAGGTTTTGAGCAGCAAAAGTCTTGTTAATTTGCCCCTTCAGTTTCCAGTACAATGCAAATTATTTCCTCAGTGGATATACACGTCAGTTCCCCCGGCAATGGGCATCTCGTTGTTCATCTCACCACCACCCTGTAGATCAAATAATCAGAGAGGGGGGAGTTCTCTGAGATGTGGTTATGAAGGAGCCAAGCTTTTGCACATATATAATAAACATAAGAAATAGATGCATGGAAGGGAAATGGCGAATGAGTTTATGGGTGCAATAGTGTAAATCAGCATAAATTTTCTTTCAAAGAAATAAATCTGATGAAGGAGAGGGAATCATTATTTTAATAAAATACAAATATAATACTGCTGCTAATAATACTATGGTGACACAGCTAACTAGGTGGTTTTTGGGGATATTCATCAGTTCAAACTCTGTCTGAGAGTTCATGAAACAGTGAGTTGCTATGTAAAGCTTGATGTTCCTGAGGTTCATGGCAGTTATTCAACCTCTAGCCAGATATTTCTTAGGACAAAATCCTAACCAACATTCCAGAGCCAGGGTAAGCATTCCCTAACACTCGAAGAGGCCTCCATGACTAACCCCCAACTGCAGGTTGAAGCACATGCCCCATTGGGGCAGCTGTGTCAATGCTGGAAGGTTGGTTAGGATTGCATCCTGAAAGGCTTTGCAGATTGCGCCAAGTAATAGGGGTGTTTTCTTTCCCAAAGGCACTGTATTTCAGTTTACTGGCCTTTATATGTTGTGATATTTTTCCAATGGTTTCTCCTTGATGAAATACTGGTAACTACATAAATAAGAGTCACTTATTTCTTCTCAACCACAGTTTTATCCGGCATGTTATGTTCCAATTTTGGATTGGATCTGGATTTTGAAGCTTCCCAAAACTTTGGCCTGCTCATTTTTTACCACCTTTTCAGGCATGTGCTCCCATCATTTCTTTACTAATGCTATCCTTGCAAAAATTCCAGTGGGGCACAGCAGCAACTTTGTTGTAGCGCTTTTTGTAATCACTCTGTGCGGTTTTGCTGGGCCCAGGGGTGGTCCTGGCTCTCCCCCTGTGCAGGAACCAGGACCGATAGTGTCACCCCCAGTAATTACCGCCAGCAGGCCGCCCCTCAGCTCCTACCACTTTGGAAAGAGGTGGATGCTCAGAGCAATGTGCTCGGAGCACCTGTCCCTTTAAAAGGAGGGGTGGGGTGGAAAACCCCTCTGACGGGGGCTGCAGTTGTCCTGCCTGCTCACCTCTCCTCAGCTTTAAAAAGGTAGAGAAGGGTGGCAGCCCCTGCAGAGGCCCAGGGAAGTTCCGATGGGGGCTGCAATTGCAATTGCAGCCAGCATCAGAGGTTTTTCCCCACCACCCACCCCTCTGCCTTTTTTAAAGCAGATGAGGAGGGGGAGGCATGGGAAAAGTGCCAACCCCCAGAGCAGCAGGGAGAAGCCTTTCCCCACTGCTCCAATGGCAAAATAAGTTCAACCTGGCAGCTATTTTTCCGCCTTCCCAGCTTGGCGCCTGGGGCATTTGTCCCCCTTGCCCCCCCCCAGGCTGCGCCCACTTACAATCTGAGTAGTTTCATCTTTTTTTCTTTACAGAGCTAACAGTTGGCATCATTTTGAGACCTTTTCCACTTTTGCTCTCATAATATTCATAGGTAATGCTGGATCTCACACAGCAAATACCAATCCCTCTGTTATTTTCTTTGGTTTTCCATGCTGCAGATGCTTCCAATTGGAAAGTTTATCTTCTTGCTTTATCGGCCATGCCACAGTTTATTATGCCATGCATCTAATCACAGCAGGCCTCTTATTTCATTAGCTTTTATCACAGCTTCTCTATAGATTCTGCCAACATTATTCCTCTGCTGTTCTTTATGTAGCCCTTCAGTGCCCTCTTTCTTCCTCCCCAGTTTAGCTTGTAATAGTCCTTGGCCACGAAAGTTCCTGGGGCAGTTCAGTTGGTCGATGTTGCTGCGAGGATGAACGGCATGAATGGCTGTCATGAGTTTTCTAGTCGAGTGTGTCTAATTCTGCTTGAGTCCAGTCAATGATTCCAGCACCAGGTCAAATTCCTGGAATAGCTAAGGTGTTTCTGCCTTTGAATATTTTCCATATTCATTTTGTATATTCAACATGATGATGATGATGATGATGATGATGATGATGATGATGATGATGACAGTTCAGTTGTTCATTATAGAGAATGGGGACAGCATTTCTGCCATGTCTCAGGTAGTGGATCGGATGACGTGTCCATTATTCTGTGCGCTGGGCTGACCCGTTTCTGTGCAAACTAGCGCTGGTGCAGCAGGGTGGCCTGGCCTCCCCTGTATCCAGTGCTCATTCGGGGCAGGGTGGAGGTCTCCCTGAGCTATTTTCCCCTTACTCTGAATAATGCTGAGGCATGCTACTTAGCGGCAGCTATTTACCTGCTTTAGCTAAATTTAGCTATTTAGCAGCTATTTAGCTGGCGTAAGTCCGCTAAGCCCCATATAGGACTTCAGGCGCAGGAGGGAGGATACGAGACACCTGCCAATCCCACCCTCTCCCACCCCCACCCATCCCTCCTCACCTCCATTCTTCCCTCCCCCGCCCCTGCACTGCTTCTTGCTGTGCTTTGCCCCAGCCGAGGGCTGGAGGTCAGCGTGCAGAGCCAGGGGGACGGTGCAGGTCTTCCTGCCGGTGCTGCTCACACAGGAGTCCCCAGAGAGCTTCACAGCACCTTCGCAAGACCCGGCACCGGCAGAGCGGCGGCTGCACTGGCCCTCACACGCTTAGGACGATGCTACGAATTGGACAGAAGTGCCGGGATGCTCACTGGGTCGTCGTACAGTCCAACCTTTCAGTGTGACCTTCTGTCTCCATGCAGGATCACTGCTATTATGAAGGCCACATCCAGAATGATACTGGTTCTACTGCAAGCATCACTGCGTGCCATGGTTTGAGGTATGGCCTTCAACAGTAAAATTGGTGTGCTTGTGTTTTTAAAAAAAACAGGTCCCCTTTATATTGTTTCAAATGTAGAATTGGAAGTGACCCACAAGGTCATCTAGTCCAACCCCCCGCCCATAGCAGGAAATCCTCCTAGACTAGAGTATCTTCAGAAAGTGCCTATTTAGCCTCTGCCTGAAGGTCTCCTGTGAGGGAGAATCCACTACCTCCCTCGGCAATCTGTCCCACTGTCGAAATGCCCTTACCGTCAGGAATTTCTTCCTGATGTCTAGCCGGAATCTCCTCTCTTACAGTTTGTACCCATTGGCCCTGAGGTTTGTACCCACTGTCAGAGGCGGGTGAGAACAAATTTATCCCTTCTTCCTTGTGACAGCTCTTCAGGTATTTAAAGAGTGCTACCACGGAAACTTGTCCTCGGACAAAAATGCCGGCTCTACAGGCTTTGAAACAGAGATGAGCACCGCCCCCTACAGTTGGTCATGACTAGACCATTCGGTCGTGGGGAAACCTTTACCTTTTTACCATACCCCCTCTCAGCCTGCTCTAAGTCAAACATGCAGAGTTCCCTCAACCTTTCTTTGTAGAGCTTGTTCTGCAGCCCTTTGGTCATCCTTGGTGCTCTTCTCTGAACCCGCCCACTTTGGCTGAATCTTTGTTGAGGTGCCTAGAACTGCAGGTCTGACAATGCGGTGTAAAGAGGAATCACAATGTCTTGTGACCTGGAAGCTACAGTTCTGCTAATGCAGGCCAAAAATGCATTCACCTTTTTGCAGCTGCATTGCACTGCTGTCTCATGTTCATCTTGGGATAGGTTGCGCCTTCTGTCCCAGAATGCCATGTGACAGACACAGAATATCCAGGTGTGCTCTGGGGTAGGAGATGGCAGGGATGGCAAAACTTGCTGAACGAGCAAGTACCACATACGATCAACTTCAGATAGCTGAGAGCCACAAGAGACATGTTTGAGAGCTGCAATATTTAACAAGCATTTAAATTCTTAAGTGTATTTATTCACCAGGAGCATTAAATCTAAGTTTTAATCCAGTGGACTCTCGGTTAATATCTGGTAAATAATTATAAAGCTTGAAATTTTTGAATAACTTTTATATTTATTTTGATGTTGAAAGAAGCTCAGTCAACTTATTTCCAGGAGTTGCACATTATATTCCAAGAACTGTGTGTGGCTTGCAAGTTGCCGCGTGGCCATCCCTGGGAAGTTGGTTCCTGGAAGCATCAGGGCACCCACAGAGAAAGGGGGGTTTCCCTGCTGCTGCTCCCAGAAGCATCATCATTGGATGTGCTATGCAAGAGGAAGTCTGTCACCAACCCCAGAACTCCACTGCCAAAATATCAGCAATTAAAGAAAACAAAGGGATAGCAACTCATACAAATGGAGACACGTTACCAAGGTCTTGACTGTTTCTGAATATTTTGCAGAGGATACTTCAAGAGTCATGGTGAAGAATATCTAATTGAACCTCTGAAGCTCTCAGACAGTGAAGAACATGCAGTCTTCAAATATGAATATCTTGAGAAAAATGAAGGCCCCAAGATCTGTGGAGTAACCAACACTACTTGGCAGTTAGATGATCCCATCCGGAAGACCTCCAGGACAAGCACAAGTGCAGAAGTAAGTCTTACCCAAAGCCTGAAATATTGGGAATTGTTTGTATACAGAGATTTCATTCATTCAGTCCTTACTCCTGACATTGTTTCAAATGAACAAGTGCTTACACATTTATTGAAATGTGGTCTGCTGACTTATGGAGCAATCAGTGAAAAAGGAGGTGAAGTACAATCCTTTGCATGCCTACTCAGAAGAAAGCCCCACTGATTGCAGTGAAATTTACTCCCACTAAAATGGGTTTAAGAATGCGGCCTCAAAATGTTTTCTCACTGCTGTTGTTTTACCCCGGAGAGGGCTGCAGATGAGAAATGTGGCCAGCAGTCCAATCCTATCAAATCCCCCCCCCCGCCAATACAGCTGCACCACTCAAGAGTATGCTGCATCTGGGGGGGGGGGAGTCCTGGAGGTCTACTCCAGGTAAGGGAACATTTTTCCCTGCCAGTGGAAAGCTGCTACCATCCTTGCAAATCTACTCTGACCTGTGCCAGCGATTGGGGTAAGTCTCAGTGGACCAGAAGATGGATTGAGGCTGGGAAGGGGGATAAGATATTGGGGTGCCACTGCTGATGCTGCCCCTTCGCACTCTTGACACGCCCCCTGTTCCGCCATGGTCTCTGATCCGTTCCTCCTCCTCCCCCCGGATTCCCTCCCTGGACTGACGTGCCAGCACTGGGGAGTGTGGCCTTGGCTGCCCAGCAGCGGCTCCGCTGCACTAAACGCACTGCTGTGTCTTGCGATTGCCGTAAAGGGGTGGCCTGGCCTGGCCTGATGCTGCAGGAGTGCTGGTTCCAGCAGTGTCAGCCCACACAGAATCTGCCCATATGTTTGGATCAGTAATTCCACCTTAGGATTAGTTTGCTTGATGGTCCACCAATGGATAATAATAAAAATCATTTATTTACGTGGTTTGTGCCCTGCCCTTTAACTTGCAAAGCTCACAGAAATCTACGAATGAGGAACTTGCTGCAATCAGTTTGCGCAAAGTCTGTGCCTTATCAGCTTCTCTCCTCCGCCCCCTCCAGAACAGCTGCTGCTATTATGGCTGCTGGGAGGGCTCAGTCCCAGTGAGCAAGCGGAAGAGGTGATGATGAATCTTAGTCTTGCTGACTTTTCTTTCTTCTCCTCACAGGGAAGTTCTGTGCATTTCTATAGCTGTATTCCAAAATCCATTCCATTTGATTTTGAAAATGAATTCACTCCAGGAGTATCTCAGAATGCCATGAACACAATTCATGCTTTTCCACTTGCACACTCTAGAGCCTATTGTTAAAGGACTGTGTGAACTCGTGGACAGAACTGTAGGGGAAATCCTTTTGGACCAATGCTAGCAGCTACTTTTCTTTTACTCCTTTGAATCCAATTCACTATTTAAAAGTTGAACACATGTCCATGGAAATGTCCTGGGCAGTCACATTAAATGACTTGCACATATTGCATGAAACTTTCAACTGGAGCTGACCTCTCAAGGGTTGTTGCAGAGCACATCTGCTTTTGTGTTTGGTGTTGCAAAAGGCACTTTCAGTTTTAATACTGTATTTTTCAGGCACATTAAATTACTTCCCCAAATGCTTCATGGCCCACTGATATAAGGTGCACATGAGTCAGACCACAACTGAGATGAGCCACAAAGCTTGGATGCAAGTTCTGTGGTTCCCAGTCCTCTGAAGTGTGTGTGAGACACGGTGCAGGGCACCTTGCATCCATGCAATTTCATCAGTGCTGTGCATCCCTCCTGCCATATGCCCTTGTAATCACACTTGCTGTTAGGAATGTCCATATGCGCAAGTGCATGTAGGAACTCTGGGTGTTTGCACCTTGGGGCACATCCCAGCCAGCTTTCCAGGGCAATGCAGCTCTGAGGTAAGGGAACAAACATTCCCTTACCTTTCCGTGGCTGCCCCCCCTCCCAACAATAGGATGTAGCACATGCCCCATTGACACCGCTATGTCAGTGCAGGAAAGTTGTTTAGGATTGGGCCCTTAGTATTTTCAAAGTGGGTACCGTTTGGAGTATACAAACATGACAGTTTGGTTTCAGGTGAAAGCAACTAGCCAAAGATAATTTGCGATCAAGTAGCCATCACAATATAGAGGCAGATTATCAGAAGAAGAAAAAATAGCCAAACATGTTGGAAATCAGCATTTTGTCAATCCTAGCATCCTCGCTGGCCTTACACTCTGGAGTGGCCCTGAAACTGTAGCACAGATCAGTGGTTCCCAAACCTTTTAGTGGACCTAGAGTCTGTTGCCAAAGGGTAGGCCTAGAATGGTGATTAGGTAGCAGTGCTTACATAGTGATGACATCAGAGGCCTGCTAGATTTGGTGCTGGCCACGGGCCTTCATAGAACATAAGAAGAGTCTTATTGAATCAGGTCACAGGGCCCTCTAATCCAGCTTCCTGTATCTCACACACCAGATGTCTCAGGGAGCACACAGGACAACCAGTCTCCTATTGCCACTCTCTTTTATCAGGCATTCCGAGATAGCCTCTGTCTCATGGCTTGTAATAACCTGTGATGGATTTTTCCTCCAGAAATCTGACCAATCCTCTTTTAAAGGCATCTGGGCCAGACACCATGGCAAGGAGACCCCATCAGCTGAGCTACTCATGCCGCCCCTCCTGTCTTCCACACTCTCCCCCTGCAAATGAGTTTCCTCAGAGGACCCTGAGATGCCTTTGAGGAAGCCTCTTCAGGGAGAACAAGACTTGCACAGGGGGAAGCTGCGGGATGCCCCTCGCTGTGTCCCGTCAGGGCAGAGGAAGAGCATCCTCCGACCACTTCACTCTCTTTCCCTGAATCGCCTGCATCAGGCAATGTGAGGTTCAGAGAGAAAACTTACCCTTAAGTAGTTGCCGCTGCCACCAGCCCGGGGCCTTGTTTAGCAAGGAAGAGTTCCTGAACTAACTCCCTTTGCAATCTAGAATTTACAGGGTTCTCTTTAATTTATTCTCCTTTCAAGATGGAGAAAGGGTGGTTGTCTGCGTATCTCAAAAAGACCCAAACACAAAGGAAAAGAACCCAAATATTTATTAAACATCTGTAACAATTACAAACCATTACAAGATCTCTAAAAAAAAAACCAATTAGCTAAAAGTACTACAAACAAGGAGGCTCCCAATCCATAGGACTCCTCCCAATAATAAAACCCCCTCTCTGTGAATTGGTTGAGAGGAATCTGTGAGAAAAACCGAAGAAATTTTGCACAGTTTACTTTGCACAGGACTACTAATTACTTATCTCCTGTACTTATAGCACCACCATACGGCTAACCTTCCCTCAGGCCTCCTTCTCTGGGAGAAGCCAAGAGGGTCTGCTCTGGGAGGTTTTTATCTTCACGCTAATGAGGCCAACCACCCTCATGTGAACCTGTTCCCACACAAGGAGCTCTATCCCTTTCTACTATCAGTACAAGAAAGAATAGAACCTACATGAAACAAGAGTTTCATGACAGGGAAGGTACGAAGAGATTGTTCCTCCCGCAGCGCTGTGAGGTCGGAGCTGCCTCTGGGAGTTTAAGTGTGTGTGTGTGTGGGGGGGGTGTTCACACAAGCATGCATGTACACAGAAAATGGGGCTTGATCCAAGGGCCCTCCAGACCGCGTGCGCAGGGCCAGCATTAGGAATTGCAGGGCCCAATGTCAAACATTTTTGTGGAGGGGCTATTCATTGGCATGAGTGGCACCTGTGAGCCCAGGGCCGATTGTGCCCTGCGCAAAGCATGGAATCAAGTAGATGGCAGTGAAGTGATCACAACCCCTTTAACGGCTTTGAAGGGGCCAATTTCAGCCTAACTGTACCTGGGGTGGGTGGACTACATGAGAGCTCTGATCACCAGGCTGGCGTCTGCATGGAGACCTACCCCCATGTGAAGTGCTGGATGCAGCTGCGGGTGCCCCGCTCCCTGCTGCAAGGCAGGGCCCCCCATGTATTGCTCCATATCTGTGCAATTGGGCTAAAGCCGGCCCTGCTTGTGTATCGGCACTTGGCTTGCAAATCAGGGAAAAACGCAATGTTCAAAATAAAGCAATAAGAAAGCACAGAGAATAAACTCAGTCAACCCTAATCCACCCTCAACAGAAAAAACCGCAGCAATATCACCCGCCACATCTGCCTCCCTTGGAAGTGGGGGAGGGGCAGATCTTCACATGAGGTCAGAAGGGAGATAAGCTGGAAACGAACCTCGCCCCTGCTGGGAAAGCATTCCACAAAGTTGGATTCTCTGAAATCCTTTCAAGTCAATTTTTAACAAGCTGCAACATTGCTAAGGTCTAGTCAGCAATGGTACAGAGTCAACATTTCTTCAAGTTCACACACTTAGAGCAGGCTGTAAAAAGGCAAGTTATCTGATAATGATCTGGCATTCCTGACCACCGTCAGTTTTTGTACCTGAACAGTCTTTGCCGTTTTGTTTAGAAGCAGGCATACCTGCGCTCCAAAAAGCATGTGGAACTTTACGTCGCTGCAGACCATTCGGTGGTAAGTTTTCAGAAGAACATTTTTCCTTTTCCGTTGTTTCTTATCGGGAGAGTATCTTAAGTTTCATCTGGCCCAGATGTCCATTTCCAGCATTCAGTTGCATGTTGCTGGGAAGTTGTTCCTTCTTCTTTACCCCCAGCAACTTGTGCTTCGATGTGCACCCTGATTTGCACATCAAGAACCCTGTTGTGGCGTTTCTCTTTTGCTTTCATGGCCAATAGTAGCGAAATTACTTTCTTCCTCAAAGTGGTCTTATCGTTTTCAAAAGCCATTTAAGTTAGTGGCCAGAGGATATGAGCAAAGCTCTTCAAAGTAAATAAATTGCAAGGGAATTGTTAAACCTGACTCCGAAGGAGGGGAGTCCTGGGCAGCGCTTAAATGTAAAGCCTCTGTTACCTGCAGCTACAGCAGCAATCGTGAAAGAAGACCCTCCCCTGCTCCCGGCCAGGCTCCATAGGTGGACTGGAAAGCAAACAGGGCAATGAATGGGAGCCACCCTGTGCATATGTTGATGCAAAATGCTCCAAAAGAATGTTCATGCAGTCATAGGCATGATTGCATCAAGGCTGCTTCTGAAGTGTTTTACTGATGTGCAACTACACATGGTGCATATCATCTACCATAGGAACATTAGCACTACACTTTTAATGTTGCATGTTTAATGTTGCACTTTTAATTGTTGCATTTTCAGGGAACCTTCAACCAGAGAAATAAAGTTATTTCTGTGAATTTGCTTTTTTTAAAGAGGCAAGTGGAATTCATAATCTCAACTCCGTTAAAGAGTTAGACTAATAATCTCCACGCCATTAAAGCATATTGGTTGTAGGCTGATGTCATTCAATGTGAACTTCCTTCTTGCTCTCTGGGATGGCAGTACAATTGCATTTCCATGTGTGGCAACAATCACAGAAGAACTGCTGAATGTGAAATGTAAAAAAGAAAGTTGTTTGCGTTTGCATTTCCTGTGTTTTGAAATATAGCTACTATGCGATTGTTGTTTTGTGTGTGCATGTGCAGAGCCATTGAGAGGAATTCTATCAGGAGGTACAAAGTTTCTTTGGGGCCCCTTCCCTTCACATGTGAATTTGGCTCCCAAGCTCCCTTTTTGGCTCCAGGGCCCCCTTTTGATCCTGGGCCCAGGTATGATATACCCCTGCCTGTCGGAGGCCTGTGTGTGTTTGCATGATAATGGTGTGAGTATAAAACAGTTTGAGTATAAAACAGTCAGTGGCACATCTCAGTCAGGTCTGGCTTGGCAAGGAAGGTGCTGAGTGGATGAAAGAATCACCGGCATCAGAAAGCAGAGAAGCTGCTTCCTCGGCGCAGAGACAGCTGTGGCCTCTTTCCCACTTCCACGCATAGTATTCGTCTCTGGTGGGCGTGGTTTTCAGAAAAGTAGAACCTGTAAAGATGGTCCTTAGCATTTGCGAAAAAAGGAAAAGGAAAATCCTTGGAAACAATCAATGGTTTTCTGTCGTGTTACCGATTGCGAGGGAGAACACGCAGACCAATATGATCA
>JAJKFI010000148.1:11140-60498 GCA_029204185.1 Lerista edwardsae | reverse complement strand
CAATCCCACAATCCTTAGAGAAAAACCATTCTTCCTATAACACAACAGTTTTCCTATGAAATGAATAACTGGAGGAAGAATCCACAAATGAGAATCGTGTCCTGGCAAATTTGTCCACATGTTTCCTGGAAAGCAGAACATTTTTACCATAGAAATACCGGCCAGGTTTCCATTTTTTAATCTGTCTTGGGATGGGGAGACTGATAGTTCAGGAGTGCACCCCTGCTAACACACCCCAGGTGAGAGGGGCACAAAATGGCCTGCATGCACAGTGTAAGAAAGAGGCGAGGGAGACACTCTGACTCCACTCTCCTCTGCTCTCCACATTTTCACAATGCAAGTTTGCAAGGGTTATGACAGGTGGGTGGCATGCAGGCACACCAAAAAATGATGGAGGCTGTAGTTCAGGGGTTCCCTGTTAGAAGTTGGACTGCCCTGTGTTAGGGCATTGCAGCAAACTCCCAGGGCTCCACAGAACGTCCCCCATCCACCTGATCCCCCAGATGCAGGGTTTCATGAGATCCAAGATGATAGATTTGGGAGTTACCATCTTGGATCTGTGATAATATTATGAGTTTGGGTGCCACCATCTTGCGTGATTTTGTGAGATCCAAGACGGTGGCACACAGCTGAGTCGGGAATAAGTCACTCCAGGGGCATCGTGGCCTGGTGAACTGCAGCTGAAAATGATGGCAGGAGGGAAGGAACGAAGAGAGGTGCCCGTGTATGCCTGAAAGGGTTAGCGGAAGATGTGTGTGTGCAGCTGGTGCCTCCTCTTGTGCCTTGCCGCACCCGCTTGGCAGCCACTGGGTACCTCGAGCCAACCAACCTCCAGTGGCCATTTTGTAAAAGTCAGGGGGAGGTATTTGCACCCAGGCTCCTCCCCCAGGTGACAGAGGGCACTTGTTCAGAGCAACATCTGAACCAGCCATATTTTTTTAAAAAAGCAAAAAACAAAAAACAGGTATTGCTTGGCTCGGGCCTTAACTACCAACCAAGGAATTTGGAAAGGATTTATGAACAAGTTATGATGAACAATTCACAAAGTGTCAAACTCTAGATGGAAAACTTCCCATATTTCCAATACAACTCTTCCAATACAATATATGTTGATTAAATCATCCACTGATTCCACGTTATGAATATGATTCCATACAGAATTCTTTACGAATCTGGTATGGGTCCTAAAGTATGCCAACCCTTTCTCCCTATACGCCAGTTCATTGATTTTCCATTTAAGCCAAGGTTCTGCATTTAATGGCTCCCTTTCCTATCATAGCACTTAACCCCCCCCCACACACACACACTTTTTCTTAATATTATTGTTGCTCTTTGTTAATGCTTTTGTGTTTATTTTTGCAGTTTAGAAAGTACAGCCGTAATATGACAGGCGTACGGACAAGAGTGTTTGAAATAGTCAACTATATAAATGTGGTAAGATGTCAAATATCTTGCAGCTTTCAGGAGTAAAAAGAAAACAAAAACAAGCAAAAATCATGGTTTTACTATGATGGGAAGACAATACTAAAAAAACAATTCCATGTGTGATGTTTAAACTCCCTGCAGGTTTACTCTCCTGCACTGCAATCAGTACCCAGGACTTGGGGAAAAAACACAGATAGAAACCAAAAGCAAAGAGGCCCTTTTAATTTCTAAGCAATTAAGCGAATGGTTTTCTCCCACTAAACACAAATGCGGGCACAGGCGATAGCCCCACAGTGTCATTGTCTGCTCAGGGCCAGCTTGTTCATGAAGCTGACCGAAGAAGTCACTTCAAACGGCCCCTTCCCCCCCTCCACTGATCTTCCTGCCCCCTGGATCTGAAAAGAAGGGGAGGAGTAGGGCACAGGAGAAAGTCTTCAAAGCTCCAGCCCAGTGTTCTTCAACCTTGGGATTGGGACCCCAATGGGGTCGCAAAGCCTCAGTTGTGGGGTCCTGGCAACTTATGGGAATAAGAGGCTAGACTAGACAGCACCACCAGGTGGAAGGGGAGGCACCCTTCAGGCGCACGGAGATTGTTCTGCTCAGGTTAAGAGCAATTGGGCTAAAATACCCTGTTTCCCCGAAAACAAGGCTGGGTCTTGTATTAATTTTTGCTCCAAAAGATGTATTAGGGCTTATTTTCAGGGGATGTCTTATCTTTTCATGTACAACAATCTACATTTATTCAAATACAGCCATGTCATCTTCTTCTGGTACATTATCCTAACTCTCCAAACCCCGAATTCCGGCCTGAATATCTTGCGACTCCATTTCCTGCAGAACCCATGGCCCCAATCTCTCATGTCCAGCAACAGCGCTCTCCTTAAACGAGCACTTCTTGTCCAAGTAGCCTGCCCGTAGTGCATTTAATTGGCAACACAGCTGTCAGCGACTTTATCCCCCTCCCCCTGCCTCTGCCTCTGCAAATGAACTACGTAAATGCGTCCGTCTGGCTGACAATCTTAACTGGGGCTCCTTCTTGGGGTAGGACTTATATTATGAGCACCCTGAAAAATCATGCTAGGGCTGACTTTCCGGCTAGGTCTTATTTTCAGGGAAACATTAGCTCTCACTAGTGCCAGGTTTCAAGGAAACGGATAAGAATATTTAGTGACAGCGAACAGTGCTGGGAGTGGGGAGTGGGCAGTGATGGAGTTGGGGGTGGTCAGGTAGGGAGAGGGCAGGTTCTACAATGGGACCCCCAGTTTCATTATTTATTTGTTGGGGTCACGTCAAGAAAAAAGGTTGAAGACCATTGCTCTAGCCCATTACTCTCTTCTCCACCCTTCTCCTCCGTTCCCCTCTTCCTTTCCAGATCCAGGGATGAAGAGGAAGGCAATTAAAATGGAGAAAATAACCGAGGGGGGGAGGGTGAGCCTCCAACCACAATCCAATTCCTTTCTGTATAACTGCTTTTCAGTAAAGAAATGCCATTGGAAGCCCAATTCACAGATCTCCCGCAGTATCTATGCTGTGATTCTCCCTTGAAAACTTGTGCAATTTCATTTGCACTCAGGGGAAACCAGAAGGCCACTCAACAGTGATCCTTTCCTTCTTGTGTTCCTCACAGTATTGTTGATGTCTGATCCCTGCTTTTTCCCCTCAAAGGTTTACAAAGCCATCAATGTTCACGTTGCACTGACTGGCCTAGAAATTTGGTCCGATGGGGATAAGATTGAAATAAACGAAGCTGCAGGCGTCACTTTAGACCGGTTTTCGGAGTGGAGGCAGTCGGTGCTCTTGAAGCGGAAAAGGAATGATAATGCTCAGTTGCTCACGTATGTACCGTGTTTGCAGAAGGAAGTGGGTGAAGCCGGGTGCAGAACACTGAGAGGAGGCTCAGAGATGGTTTCAAGAAGCATCAGGAAATGGAGGGGTACTCCGTTGGAGATCCCCTCCACTGACCCCTGTGGATGCGGAAGCTGTGGCTATGGCGGGCGCTAGAAAAACAGCAGCCCTGCACCCCCCACAGGCCTGACCTTTGCTTTTGCATCGTCAGGGGCAGCGCAGAGGCTTCTTCCTGTGACTTGCTTAGGCACGACGTGCCGGCTGTGGCCTGCATGCCGCAGGGAGACTCGCATGACATCGTTCTCCCTCTAATAGTCAGGCTGACTGACTGTCTGCATGTTGCATCTTCAGTTTAAGCAAGTGAAGGGAAGAAATACCTGCAGCAATGCAGAAGCGAAGGCAGGAGCTGTGCCAGGGAGGGGGCGTGGGGCCCCCATAGCCATGGGTATGGGATCCTCAGATTCAGGGGCCTACCTGCATTTTGTTGAGGCTGTGTCCGCAGAATCTTGTCAACAGATACAGGCCTGAGGAGGAGGGGGCATAATCCCCAGGGCCCAGGCCATAACAAAGCAAACTATAAATGTATTATAAAATAAGTTTGGCTGCCTCAGTCTCGGCCTTTCCAGGGCTCTGTTTACAGGACAGCTTTAATCCACTTTTCAATGCACTTCATTCCATCAATGCATTGTAGAGACTCTGGTATAGATGTATATACTTGTGTATAAGTCGAAAAAATTATGCCTTAAAATTGCCCCAGAAACCCTGAGCAATTATACATGGGTTAATACGGTAAATGAATTGAGTCACACGAAAGGCAGAGCAGGCCCTGGAGAGCCCCCAGCCTCAGGGATCCTCCGGCACACCCAGCCTGACCTGAGGCTTGAAAAGCTCTGCAGGACTCTCATGTGACCTGCCGAGCTCTGCCAGGTACTCCCAACCAGGTGCAGAGCCTGAGCAAGTGAGCTCCAAGTACGGCCATCTCTGTGTCCAGTCTCTTCTCTCCATGGTTTTCAAAGTGCTCTGGGCTGGCTCTGCAGGAGATCTTTGCTTCCACCACCACCCTAACCCTAAATGGTGTGTGCCATAACCCTAACCCCAACACACAAGGTAGAATTGGCAGATCTGGCTGTGGCAGTCTTGGAATGTTCAAGTGATGTAGGATTGGCTTGGTTGTAAATGATCCCATTTTCTATTCTCCCCCTTTTTGACTTGCAGAGGGATCGATTTCAGTGGACCGACAGTAGGATTGGCTTATGTGGGAACTATGTGCAGTCCTGCCCATTCCTTGGGGGTTGTTCAGGTGAGCTTTGCTTTGGGAACTGATGAGTGTTGACAGGAAAGGAGAATGGGATGCAGGCAAAGGCATCTTATATAAAGGTACATTGGTATTACAAACCTACGTAGATATAACTACCATGCTCCCCTCCCCACACTCCCATGGAACCTGGGAGCTGTAATTTGTAGGGAGTTACAGCAGATCACTTTCCATTGCCTGACAGATCCACCAGGCCCTCGGGAGGAAATGGCTAGCTGAGACAGGAGGGCTCCAGAGCACGGTCTGTGTAGGATAAACAGCCACCCGGAAGCTAAACAGGCCTGAATTTTGTCAGTCCTGCTCAGGAGGCCATCTAGGCATGTGGGTGGTCTTGAGATCCATCACGGAAGCAACGTACGTTGCAGCCCAAGCGTGTCCACACCTTCCCTTTGCCGACGGATGCCCTTGTGCCAAGGAGGTTGCACTGCATCCTATGGGGTGGGGTGGGCAGTTGCAGAGAAGTCTTCAGAGTAAAGAAACTTGTTCTCTTTCCTCTGTTATTTTGCTGGGGCAGAATTGAAAAGAGTGTGGGAGAGGGAAGGGGGATAGGCTATGGCCACATGTGGGTTCTGTTTCCGTCCCTGCCCAGGCATGCCCCAATCCCTCCTACTGCCTGCCCCACCACTGGGCGCTGGTGGGCATCAGGGGCAATTCGCCTTCTCTTCTGCCTGAGTTCCCACCAACAGGGGGAAAGGGCCTCCCGACTGGCTCACATTCCTGTCTGTTTTGTTCCCCTCCTCCAACCATTGCGCTTGTTTCCTAGCAAGCTAACAGCCTTCTTTGTTCTTTATGCAGGATCACAACATAAACCCCATTGCTATTGGGGCTACTATGGCCCATGAGATGGGTCACAACTTTGGCATGAATCACGACACTAACTATTGTGCGTGCAGTTCTGGATCCTGCATCATGGCAGCGCAGCTCAGGTGAGGCAACGGTTCATGCCAAAGCAGCAGTGACATACCTGGCAGATGGTCCCAGGCGGGGAGAAGCAGGGGTGGCGTTCTGGGCTCACTCTCCCACCGATTACTCACTTTGCCTTTAAATGGCTTAATTGCCAAGTGGTGGCTTGATGGCTCCATTATTGTCTTCCCCTTCTGCCCCCACCCCCGGTTACCTCCATTGGCCACCCTGCCTTCATTGAAGGCGCCCCTCAGGCTTTTTTGCTCCCCCACTCCATGTGGGCTGGCTCTCCCTGCCCCCAGACTTTCCCTGGCCTTTTTATTTAGGGGATTTACTTAAGGTACCCCATAGGGGGCTTCCCCGTTCTGCATATTTTATGTATTAAGGGTTCCCAGGGATCCCCAGTCACTCAAAATAAGGTTTGCATTGCATCCTGGTTCCTGGCTTTTGTTTTCCTGAGGACACAGGGCTAACCAACTTGCCAGCACTGACATACCTGGGCCAATGGGACACGTTCTGCATTCTGCAGTGGAGTAGCAGTCAGTTTGTTCCCTCACCTCGGAGCTGCATTGCCCTTACCCCGCTGCTGGGACGTTGGTTAGGATTGTGCCCTAAATATAATATTTTCTGATACCGGGGGGGGATTTGAACTGGTGCCCCCTGAGGGTGCAAATGTAACCTGGAGTTGGGCTGGCACAGTTAGGCTGGCAAAGTTGGGCTGGCACAAGGACACAGTAATGCGCATTTGGACCACTCTCAGAGTCAGGGAAGATGGCGCACATCTGTGTGCTGGGACAGTGCTGAAGATAGGCCCGCACAGTTAGGCCAGCAAAGTTTGGCCATCACAAGGGATACTGTAAAGTATGTTTGGACCCATTTCCAAGTCAGCACACAGACGTGCACCATCCTCCCTGGCTCCAGAGTGGTCCAAATGTACTTTACGATTCGATTTGGTTCGATACGAAACCTTTATTGGCATATGTGCAGACTTACAAACATACATATATACAATACACACTTAAACCATAAATCAAATAAAAGAAATCTTGTCCCCCAAAACCCCTCATACCTCATGTGCACGTCATCACATGGTGCAAAAAGGCAGCCACCTGTCTTATTAAATTTTTACTTTACGGTGGCCCTTGTGCCAGCCTAACTTCAGGTTGGGATTGCGATCTGATAGCCTCCCAAGTTGAGAGACTTTTTCCAAATCTCCAAATTGAGAGAAAATTCCAAATCACACTGTGATTTTATCTAGTGTGGTTCTCAACATAGTCTATTCAATGGCATTAGTTTAGTGGCATATTTCTGCCTAATTACACACCAGAAAAACCCGTACCTGGCTCTTTTTGTGTAAGACTGACTACAATCCTAACTCCAGGTTAGGATTGTGCCCTCTTACAATGCAACCTGTTGACAAGCTTGGATGTTATGCTGCAAAAGTCCTTTTGTTCATTCCTTTGTGTTTTGTGCAATCATTATGCAGCCCAAAAGTTTCTTTCTTGGGAAACTTAAGTAGTCTTAACAAAGTTAGGTAGCTTTTTCTGACACTGAAACCAAGCTTGTGCGTCACCAGCTGTTTTAACAACTTGAAGTAGCTTTTCTGGAATTTGATGCCAGTGATAGCGCATGGATAATGTCTGTTTGGCCAACAAGCAATTGTGGATGTTTCTGGCATAACTGTTAGAGAAAACCACTCCTGCTTGTCAGTGGTATTCTGTATTCTTCAAGTTGCCTTGCTTAAGTTATACCACATGACTTCGTAACCAAGATTCATTCTCATACTTCTGTGGTGAAGGATCTTTCCATTTGTTTTAAGAATTCTTTTGATCATGAAATCTGAGCAACAAGATTTAACCAGATGTGACATTAATTGTGCCTCTCCTTATGGGGCCTGCTTGAATAAATAGCTGTCTATATGTTTGCTTGTCATGTGTGTCTCTGTGTTTTCACATGTGATCTCTCTTTCTGGGTGCTCTGTATGTTTGTAGTGGTAGCTTGTCACTCCCTCCACCAAGATCACTGCATTCCTGAGAATGTAGGTGCTGAACCAATTTCTGGGTCGTACGTGTCAACACTATATCACCTGCTGTTATCTGACATAAATCCAATAATTACGTACAGTGTCACAAAATATTTTGCGGCAGCAATAAGCACCAGGAAATTGATGTTGAAAGAACGTGGACCCATGCATTTGGAGTAATAATATCATTGGCGTAGGAGGTTCAAACATGGGCTGGCATGCAGCATGTATTAGTATCAGTATTGGCAATTAAACAGAGATAAATTGTTGATGGTAGGGAATTTGCCAATGAAGATGTGACGTGGTATTGGAGTTGAGATTGACGTGTGGGTTGCTGGTCAGCCTTGATCTGGCTTGGGCTTGATTGTCCAATACTTTATTTATATTTTTTCCTGTACCTCCTATACTCCAGACATTGCTATTGTACTGATTTTATTTGGGGGCTACTCTGTGACCTCAATGAATTTTTATTTAAGGTGCCCCTTGGCTCCTAGTGCTAGACCAGGAACTAGCAGTATGCTGAAGCCTGAAAAAAAAAGAACAAGCTAATACTATGCTGGGTTGCATTAACAAAGACAAATAGTCCAGATAATAGTCCTAACCCATTGGCCTTCCAAGTGGTGGGTCATGACACACCATTGAGGGCTAAAACTAGGCCATTTCCCCTTAAAGGGATGAACTGGAGGAGGGCTGCTGACAGCATAATCTTTTGCATGTCTACTCAGAAAAAAGGTCCCAATCCTATCCAACTTTCCAATGCTGATATAGCCAGGGCAACAGGGTACACGCTACACCTGTGGTGGTGGTGGGGCAGTCATGGAGGCCTCCTCAAGGTAAGGGAACTAGGGGCTGCATTGTGACTGCATTGGTGCTGAACTGTTGCATAGGATTGGGCTCTCAGACTCATTTAATTCAGTGGGACTTACACCAAAATAAGTCTTTATAGGAGTCTGTATCTAAGTCTGCAGCCTAAGATGGTGAGGGGTCTAGAAACTCGGTATTAGTTTGAATAAAAACTAAAAGATTAAAAGAGTTTGGTAGATTCAGCCTGGAGAAACTGACTAAGGGAAGATACTATAGTTGCCTTCAGGTATCAGAAGAGCTTTGTGCAGACGAGGGAGAGGACTGTCTGGGGCTTCTGAAGGCAGGACTAGAAACGAAGTGTTGGAACTACAGCAGGTGGGTTGATTAGGTGGGACACGAGGAAGAACGTGCCAACTGCAGAGCCGTCTAGCACCAGAAGTCTCTTCCACACGTGGCAGTGGAGAGGGAGGGCAGCTGAATCCGGCTGGTCACTGTCTGATATGCTGTAGCAGCTGCCTGCACAGAGCAGGGGAGTGGACGAGATGACCGCAAAGGTCCTTTCCAACTCCAGTGCTGTATAATCTCATTATGTATTTCAGTAGTCTGTACAATTAAATGTCACTTTTACTGTTGGCAACTCATGACTGGAGAGTCAGCAGGGAACTTGATTCGGAATGCCATGTGACTTGAAAACACTCATGCAATACAAAACAGAAACTAGACAGGGAAGCAAAAATGCAATCTACATCCTGTTTACTTCATACTAGCTTGACCATGGGAACAAAGCTTTTGCAAACGAAATGGTTTTGAGAAAGGAAGCTCAAAACTTACTGGTGACGTTCCTTAGAGAACCACCAGCATCCTCATTTTATAAGCATAGAATTGATGTTCTCCTTGATAGATAGATAGATAGATAGATAGATAGATAGATAGATAGATAGATATGATTTTTGCCTTTCATGCAATAAATAGTTTTCATAGATGCTGGTCACTAAGTCACGCAGTGGCTGCTTGTCCAGGAGTCCAAAGGGGCTGCAGAATGCCACTGCAGCTGATTTATCCAAGAGTCCCTTCTCCAGTCATCCCCCAGGGTCTAAAATGTGTCACAGTGAGAACCTGGCATCATACCTTAGAGGAAACCTGTTGAACCTCAGGCACTGGAAGTAAAAAAAAAAAACCACCCAAGTGAGACCCTAGTAACCTTCTCGCATCCCCCCCCCATCAAGAGGTTTAGGCATGACCCCTGACTGGCCAGTTATTGTGTGAGAACTATACAAGAGATCCCTTGTGGGTCACCCAACCGTCCGGGGGGGCCGGTCCGTCCATTCTGGTCAGTGGGTTTTGGCTGTTCCTGGAGGCTTCTCCACGACACTCTGTCTGAGAACTGCCTTGTTCTTTCTGAGCAGAATGGGTAATATCTACCTTTCAAAGTGATGCCTTGAAAGAAGAGCTTCCAGGGAGTTTTAGTAGATGAGGTTTTTTGCGGTTAATTGTTATCTCTCATGTAAGCTATGCTTTTATGTCTTGCTTACTAAGCCATGTAACCAACTTACCATTCGTCTTTAAAATAAATTTCCTTTAAGCTTTATAGCTTGTGTGGTGAGAATGTAGAAGGGGGGGGGACCTTTTGGATATCAGCTGAATCCAGGCCTTGTCGCAAGACTGTGGGCATAAAGGATTGGCTGGTTTCTTCCTCCCAAGCCAACTAGGCAGCCGTCTCAGGGGAGCAGAAGGCTGGTGGCCTGGAAGGCTGGGCTGCACTCTCGGACCTTCCCACAGCTCCAGATGGGGTTTGGGTCAATGGTTGTACTGGAGCTGGTGGCATTGGCAAATTCCTTTATTGCCAGACACTCTAGTGCGAAGTGTGTGTCTGTTTCCTTTGTCTACAGTACTGACAAAGGCATCTTTGGTTTGTACTCATGGTGAGTCACACTGGAGAACCTTAATTCCCTGTGACGGTTTTTACACCCAGCAGGATATTTATCTTAGGGAAACAAAGCTTGAGGTGAC
The DNA here is from genome assembly GCA_029204185.1 of Lerista edwardsae. Lineage (NCBI taxonomy): Eukaryota > Metazoa > Chordata > Lepidosauria > Squamata > Scincidae > Lerista > Lerista edwardsae. The sequence continues at coordinate 50,173 of JAJKFI010000148.1, read as the reverse complement.
CTGTGAATCCACAGAACTGATGGCAGCGGTGGCACCCATTCTGCCATCAGGGAGGGGGCCATGGAGGCCCAATGGAAGGTCTTGTCCCAAGACTCCCATCAACCTGGCACTGGTTAGAATGTTGGATGAGATCCAAGAGTCAATTCCCTACTCGGCAGTAAAGTTCATTGGTGACTCTAGGCCGATCAGTGTTCCGCAGGCTAACCTACCTCATAGAGTTGTTGGGAAGATGAGATGGAGAGAAGAACAATGTGTGTTGCCAGGCATTTAGCAACCTGGAGGAGGTTAGGGATATAAATGTTTCTCACATGAATAGGATGAGAAGTGAATTGAGTTGATTCAGCCAATGCATTCATTTTTATATCGTGAAAGCTTAAACATATCTACTCAGAAGTAAGTCTTGCTGCATGCAATGGGTGCAGTGTGCATTGAATTGTGCTGTTGTGTTCCATCACATGCAACTTGGCAGGTTTGCATAGCTGATATAGTTGACTACACATTGAATTGCAGCTACAAAACCCCCCGGGATTTCAGCTCCTGCAGCCTCCAGGATTTTCAGAAATACATTATGGATCAGACTCCAGCATGCATCACCAACATGCCTTTGACAAAGGACATCATTGCAACCCCTGTCTGCGGGAATGACTTCGTTGAGGAGGGAGAAGAATGTGATTGTGGCTCTCCTGAGGTATCTTACAAACTGTAACTTCTGGCTTTTTAGGTGGCACACCATCGTCATGTGTTGGCCATTGCTGAGTGGCATAAATAACTCCACCCTTCAGAGTTAAAAGCAGAGTTGAATTTGAATTGTATACTGTATTTCTGATTCACATTTGCAAATGTCCACACAGTTCCAAAATTCAGCTTCAGGAATCTTAATTGTAAGTCATGCTCTTGAAATATTATTGCACCTTTCTGTTGATCGTTCACAGACCAATCTTTCAGTGCTGGCACAGCAGGGCCACATGGCCCATGCCTCGTCCAGTGCTGAAATTGGACAGACCAGAAGTTTCCTTGGGGTATGGAAACATTTGTCCCCTTTAACCCTTATTGAGCCGCAGCCTGCCCAATGAGGCTACTTGGATCTGCACCAACTAAATAGCTAGCGCAAGTCTGAGAAAAGCCGCATAAGGCTTAGAGCAGTGGTTCCCAAACTGTAGGTCACGAGCCAATTTCAGGTGGGTTGTGAAGCCATATGGAAAATATGGGAAGATGGGATGCTTGAGTCAAGGCTGTAAATAGGTTTTTTTTCTCTCTGATGCACTTTGGTATTGGATAATGGCTGAGAAATCAGCCAACTTATTGCTGCATTCTCAGGAAAGCAGCAGGCTCTGGTGTCACAATGGTGTCACTTCCAGCCATGACATCACTTCTGGTGGGTCCCAGACAGATTGTCGTTCTAAAAAATTGGTCCCTGTGCTAAAAGGTTTGAGAACCACTGGCTTAGAGGATCAGGCCTTCCTCCCCATCCCTGCCCCCCTCCCAGGCCTGAACCACCCCTATCCCCAAACACCCCCTTCCTACCTTTATTCCACCTGCCCCTGCACCGCATGGGCAGCTCTTCCATGCTCGGATGGCCCTCGTCAAGTTTCAACACTGGCGGGATGGCGTAAGTTGCCCTGCTGGCGCTGCTTGCAAAGTGCTTTATGGCGCTTTTATGAAGAATTGTGTAAGTTTTCATCAATGAATTGACAAAGGTTTTTGTTTTGTTTTTAACTGTGTGGCAGCCCTACTTTGGAATAAGTTCCATTTATCACCTTTTGATGAAAAACAGAGGCAGGATTTTATGCAGCCTGTGAGCAACGAGTCGCCAGTTTGTACTGAGGCGTATCAAATTCATGCACCAAGAAAACCCAACTGAGCTTATTTTGCTTAATGCTTGGCTCTGCTCCTGTAATACCCTGGCAAGACAGAAAGCTGCATGGCCCAGTGACAGCCCAGTGGTCAGTCCAGGTCAGGCTTGTCAGCACGGACTGGCTGTGTCTCTTCACAGATTCAGACAAGGATTTTTCTCTGCCCTCCCTGGAGGAGAGGCCAGGGATTTAAGCTGGGGCCTTGCCCACGCACCCCCCAAAGGTCAGGTCAGGCCAGACAGAGGCGTGGGCTCAATTGGGCTACCTTATAAGTCACAGAGACCTGCAGCAGGGGAGGCTTTAACGCCTCCCCTTTCATTGCAGGCAACTAATGGGAAAGACATCAAACTGCTGTCTGTTCCTCGGGACAGGTGGGTCAGGGCAGCGGGACTGCACCAACGCCCCAAGTCGGAAAGCCTTGGAAGGCTTGGCCCTGGCAGTCCAGGCAGAGGGTTCCCCAGCCAGCCGGCCAGCCAGCCAGCCAGCCAGGCAGCCTCCGCAGAGTGGCACTAGTTCACCCACTGACGTCTGCTGACTCGGGATGTGCACAAGAATCCCTGCTCCTGTCTTCATGGCCTGTAATAAACCTGCCCAAAGTGACCACCAAGGCAGAGAAAGGAAGCCCTGCACCCAAGGACAACCTGGGGGGGGGAATGCCCACAACTAGGCAAGTAGCAGAAAACTCCTACTTGGCTCTGAAAGGCAAATTGTAACTCGTCACAGAGCAATGCAGCAGTGACAACATCCGCCCCCCCCCGTATCTTTCAGGGGAGTTCTGCCCTCAGGAGGCCTCCTTGGGTAATGGAACATTTTCTCCCTTTCTCCAGAGAAAGCCCCTGCCGGCTCAATGGGCCAACTCAGGCCACTATACAGCTGATGCAAATCTGTTTTACCCATGGAAGTGGATCCGGCCCAGGAAGGGGGTCAGGATTCAGTGGGTGATGCTGGACCCACCCCCTTCCTAGGGTGCTCCACCTTCCTCCCCACCCCATCACAGGAGATGAAATGTTCTGCAGGAACATCTTTTTTGCCTTTTAACCTATCCTTCCCAAAAGACATTGGAAGAGACCAGGCAGAAAGGCTTGCCATGCCATGTTGATAACACACTACCGTCTTGCTTTTCAGGAGTGTACCAACAACTGCTGTGAAGCTGCAACTTGCAAACTGAAGCCAGGTGCAAAATGTGGATTTGGGGAGTGCTGTGAGAACTGCCAGGTGAAACTTTCTTTCCTGAGCTATAGTCTTTTTCATCCTGCAGCTTCTTAACAAGGCAGATGGAGACGGGTTGCCCAGTCCTATGCCAGACCTATGGGAGGGAAACGTGTGACGCACTGTTGTGAGACCTGTTGCAACAGTTCAATAGACACACCACTGTCAGTAGACACACCAGATGGCTGGCACAAATAGTCAGAGGCTCTGCCACCTGCCAGGATCCCAGATGCTGCACTGGAGTAGGGATGGTGGCAGCGGGGCAGTTCTTGGGTGGTTCAGGGGAAGATTGGGACAGGCAGGGGCAACTCAGGAGCAGGAGGAAGAGCATCTCAGTGGCACTAGTGCATGCTGAGCTCCCATCCTGACATGCCCCCTGAGGTTCCTCGGGAATACACCAGCTAAATAGCTGGTGTAGGTCCAAGGAGACCCATTGACAGCCAGATGGTTTATGAAGAAGTGAGTAAAAACATGTGTACTTAACCTCTGCTGAGCCAGCATCCTCCCACCACCATAGTGTACAGCACAGAATTGGGACATAAAAGCACCAAGTGCCCTCATACCTTGTGTTTTTACTGTGTATTTGCAGTAGCTCTATACCATATAGTATATGCCATACCATCTCTATACCATACAGTATCTCTATACCAACAGACCATGTGAGAAAAGAGATGCAGTTAATACCCAGTGTCCATATTCTCCAGCTGCCTTTCCTGGTAAACCCCGGTTCCTATTTTGCCCCTAGTTTTTGCGTTTGGGCAGGGGAGGTAACATGGATCAGCTAGGATTGATGCTATGAGATGGCCAAGAAACCTGTGCCGCCACTGCGCCCAATCAATCAATCAATCAATCAATCAATCAATCAACAGTATTTATATACCGCTTTTCAACACAAAGTTCACAAAGCGGTTTACAGGCAAATAGTAATAATAAAGTTAAATGGCTCCCTGTCCCAAAGGGCTCACAATCTAAAAAAAAAAAGCAAACCACCACCAGCAACAGCCACTAGAGAAGACACTGCGCAAGGGTGAAGAGGGACAATTACTCTTCCCCTGTTAAATATGAGGAACACTACTTGGAAAAGTGGCTCTTGCTCAGTTAGCAGGGGTTACCCCTTTTATACCAGTCCCCTTTCATAGAAGGGAACATTCCTAGAGGTTCCCACAGCATCCTGGGATGTTCCCATTGGTCAGTAGGGAAAGGGAAGGAGTGTCTGCTACGGCTATTTTTGGTAGTGGGGCAGCTCCTTTTCTTCCCACCTCCCGTCCCCATCACCAAGGAGCGGGGCACAACAAGTCCCCCCAGATTAACCCGCGGAGGGAATGAGAAGTGCTGTCTTCTTGGGGGGTGCACGGCCAGCACAGAGCTTTGGCTCAGGGCTCCCTAAATAACTTGGCACCAGCACCCCCTTTGGGGGCTGCGTCATGAAAATGCTACTTGATAACCCGAAAGTGTTAGATTGGCGCTTCTTTGGGTTTCAGGTTCCTGCCCCAGGTTTATAGAAGGTTTATCTATCTCTGGGCTGAGCGGTGATGGTGGCTGTGGTGGATGCATGAAATGTTCAACGGCCCTGTGACACTAAGGTGCCATGTAGTGCACAGCCGGCCACATGCTGCTGAGGCTCATTTAAAAGGGTTGATCTCAGATGATAGGAAAAATTTGTTTCTCCAGTCCAGTGATCTTCACCCTTTTTTTGAGCCATGACCTAAATAGATAAATAAATAGCTGAAGTACGAGAGACTGGAGACATGGGGGCACTGCAGGTTAAACCACTAAGCTGAGTTTGTTTACCGGAAGGTTGGCAGTTCGAGACCATGCGACGGAGTGAGCTCCCTTCGCTTGTCCCAGCTCCTGCCAACCCAGCAGTTCAAAAGCACGTAAAATGTGAGTAGATAAATAGGTACCACTTTGGTGGGAAGGTAACAGCGTTCCGTGTGCTACGGCATATAGTCATGCTGGCCACATGACCACGGATGCTTGTCCTTGGACAAATGCTGGCTCTTTGGCTTAGAAACGGAGGTGAGCACCGCCCCCTACAGTCGGTCATGAGTAGCCCATTCGGTCGTGGGGAAACCTTTACCTTTATGAGCGACTAGGGATCTACTGCCAGTCCCATCTGATCTGCCCTCATTGATGCCCACACCTGCCCAATTCCTCTTACTTCTGTGTCTTCACAACAACTCTGTGAGGTAGCGATCTAAGCAAGGCTGGTTGTGCAGGGTATATCAAGAACTTTGTTTAATAAGACAGTACCATTATTAGGTGTGGGACGTGGTGGCGCATCGGGTTAAACCGCTGCTGCTGGGCTTTCCGACTGGAAGGTTGCGAGTTCAAGACTGCGTGATGGAGTGTGTGTCACCACCACCCCATATCCCACCCCCTCCCGAGCTTGATCCTTCCTCCCCCCTGCCCATCCTGCCCCATTCCATCATCACCCCTGCTCAACCCCCACCTCCCTCTAGCCCTTGCCTGGGCTTACCTGCTCCAGTGGGTCTTTGTGGGTCCACCAGTGCTCAGGAGGCCACTCCAGCCTTCATGCCGGTGGCCTCACTGTGCACATCAGTAGAAGCTGGTTGGTGGCCCTAGCTATGCCCGTGTGGGAAGGGGATAGGATTGGGCCGGCAGCCATGCCATTGCAGTGCGCCTGGTTTTTACACATGGAGTGCAGCTTATATTTCTCTGCAGTTCCCAGTATTCCCAAAAGAAGCACATATGTGTGTGGCAATGTTGAGGGCTGGAGCCCCTGCTGTGGCCCTCGAGGAGCCTTCGTAGCAACTCCAAAGCTCCAGAGAATCACAAGGGAGAATCTGGTGACTCCCATTCGTGACGTGAAGGGAATGGAGGCCTCAAAACACTGGAGTATCAGCATGATGTTATCACTACATGACGTGTTGTTGTTGTTGTTGCTGCTGTTGTTGTTGTTGTTGCTGCTGCTGCTGCTGCTGTTTTTTGGGGGGTGTCTAGGCTGGAGTCAGCTTATTTCTCAAACACGTTGGGTTGTGATATCTGTTGTTCTGTACCAGCCAGATGGAATATCTATTATTCCGTACCTTGTAGTCCACAAAAAAAGCCTTGACAATTAGTTGGAACCCCGAACACCTTCCTGCACTACTAAAATACAATAAAGAAAGAAAGACTGGAAGACCTTTCTCTTTGCCCAACAGCTCAGAAGAGCAGGAGCCGTGTGCCGGGCAGTGAAGCATGACTGTGACCTGCCAGAACTGTGCACAGGCCGTTCCCATCAGTGTCCAAATGATCGCTTCCGGATGAATGGGTACCCCTGCAATGGTGGCCAAGGTTACTGCTACATGGGCAAGTGTCCCACTTTGCAAGATCAGTGCAATTCTCTTTGGGGACCAGGTGAGTGAACCCCAGCATGAACTGCTGAGCAGGGAGGGACTAATGTAGCCATATGAACCTACGAAGTTGCATTATCACATCATTGGGACATCTAGTCCAGCATTGTCTGTTCTGTCTGGCTCGCCAGAGTCTCAGGTAGAATGGACTTTCCCAGAACCTCTTGCTAGACTCTGTAAGTGGGTTAGACACCTGCAGTATGCAAAGCAGGGGGTCTGCCACTGAGCTGATGGCCACATGCCCCTCCCCTGCTTGTTGAATTTAAAAGGGATTCACAGGTTTATGGAAGAAAAGTTTATCTCAGGTTATAGCCATGGTGGGTAGGTGCATCATGTTCCAAAACATGATGGGTTTTAGAAATAAGCTACCTCAGAATATCAGGTGCAAGGGAGTGGCAACAGGGCACAGATGACTTGTCTCGTGTGCTCCCTGAGGCATCTGGTTGGCCACAGTGAGATATAGGAAGCTCGTCTAGATTGGCCCCTTCTGGTCTGATCCACCATAGGGGCTCCTCTTGTGGTGCTATGAATAACAGTTGCAGGGGAAGAATGGCAGGAGAGGGGTGATTCTGGGGGGTTCAATGCTGGGGGGGCACCCCTCCAGGGGTGCCCCCCAGCAGGTGCCATCCCCCACAAGGCTACGCTTCGTAACCACGCCAGATCACTTCTCAGAGTAACTCGATGTGGTTACGAAGTGGCACTCGCCCCACTGAGAAGGGGCAAACCCCTGAGGGTGCAATCCTAACGTGGAGTTAGGCCGGCACAAGTCACTGGGCATCTCAGTTCAAGAAAGATGCAGCCAAACTGAAGCAAGATCAGAGAAGAGCAACAAAGATGATCAGGGGGCTGGAAAACAAGTCCTGTGAGGAAAGGTTGAGGGAACTTGGCATGTTTAGCCTCGAGAATTGAAGGCTGAGAGGGGATTTGATAGCACTCTTCAAAGACCTGAAAAGCTGTCATACAGAAGAAGGGACCAATTTGCACCTGTCTGTGGTATAAAAACACTGTACAGTGAGTTTGCAACACTCCTGGGCTGGCACAAGTGGCATGTGCCGATCTAACACCAGCTTAGGATTGCACCCTGAATAAGTTAATGACAGAGGCAAGATTCAAACTTAGTCATTATAATTCACTAACTCTCAAATAATGGTAAAAAAAATATAGTCGCCTCATCCTCTAGGCTCCTGTTGCCCTGGACCGTTGCAACAAACTCAATTGATATTTGTAGTTGGTTTGAAATATTTGAAGTGACTGTCTTGTTTGCACCATTAAATTCAGCATGCATATAAATACATCCTCCCTCCCTCCCTCCCTCCCTCCCTCCCTCCCTCCCTCTCTCTCTCTCTCTCTCTCTCTCTCTCTCTCTCTCTCTCTCTCTCTCTCTCTTCCTTACAGGTGTTACTGTGGGTGCAGATTCTTGTTTTGCTATAAACAAGAAGGGAGTTTATTATGGATATTGCAAAAGGGCTAATGGCACATACATCCCATGTGAGAGAAAGTAAGCAATCATATTTTCTTGCTGCCAGGATGTGTCAGGTTTTGAATAGAAGTTCAATGTGGGGCCCAAGCAGCCCTGACTTAACAGCAAAATAGGCATGTGCTTTGGGCATCAAAGGAAGGGGGCACCACAGAGTTTTCCAGTGGACCATGGTGCAAAAAACCCCAGATAACCAAACCAAAGTCTAGAAAAAGGGCGAATCACTGAACCTAAAATGCATCAATTGAAAAAATATTTTAATGAAATTTCTTTTGAGTTTATTTTTCACTAAATTCTGTTTTATTTATTGATTGATCCATACAAATAGTTTATTGTGGTTCAGTGTAGAAATTCATTTAACACATAATCTACTTGCAGAATCTACTGTGCAAAAACTGCTGGAAATTTGGGGACAGTTTCCACAGCATTTCCATGCCTGAACTGTAACATTTGAAATGGATATAAACGACATTTCACAATGGGCCCATCGCAAAAATGCACACTGGAGAGACACGGCCAATTATGAGTGCCTTCACTGTGATTTTACATTAAACATATGGCATGATAGATACACATATCTTTTTTTTAAAAAAAAAAATTAATTTCTAATGCAAAAAAAAGACTATAAATGTGTTCATTATTGGTTCCCAAATTTAAAAAAGGTGGATACAACAACAGTCAAATATATCAAGTATATCAATCTGCATATTTCATGTAGTTTGAAATATTTTATCCAAGAATGGCCTCCAGATGGTTTCAAATATGTTGTTTCAAAATAAAACTGATGTCAATCGGCCACTCTCCCGCTCATAAACCAATAGGCACAATCATACGGGCGAGGTGCAGTGTGTTCCCCACCAATGTAGTAAATGCCCATTTTAGAGGAGTGGCACACTTTTCAGATGGCAATGGAGCACTTTGGCTCTCCAAGCACCACAGCTTCCATGGCCAGGTTTTGTGGTTGATGATGCATGACAGTTTGCACCTCCAGCCTTTTTGAGCTTGCTGGTTTCCCCTGCGGTTTATTCTTTCCCTTCTGAAGTGCCGCAGAACCCTAACCCTTAAGGAGTGCAGGATTCATTTTCTTCAGTGTCTTCAGAGTCCTCTGTTGTTCCTTAGATGGCAGCTCCCACACAGTAGGAACTTCACCCTTAGGCTCGTCCTACACCTCAGCGGTATCCTGCACCACTTTTTCCAAACGAATCACAGAAGACAAACAACCATTCACTAATATATAAAACATGGACTAATATATAAAGTATTGAATCCAGATCCATTGAAGAAACTCTTTAGGAATACCAAATTCCATCAGACTTGCCAAAATAAATTTCCATTGGAGCTTATCAAAAGCTTCCTCGGCATCTAACGAAAGGATTGCTGTTTGGTTAGCTTTATTTGCTTCTAACGCAATCAAATCCTGTACCAGTCTTAAGCTGTCTATCCCTTGTCGTCCATTAATAAATCCCACCTGGTCTGGATGTACAAGTGTTATAATAACTTGATGCAATCTGTTAGCCAACACATTTGGCGAGTGTGTGTGTGTGTGTGTGTAAAGGGTAAATGGGAAATACATAGGTGGGAATATAAACATAGGTCTACACAATAAGTACACATTGATTGCAGCATAATCTCTTGTCTAATTAGTTATTGTATATGCTCTATATAACACCTCAAATAACACTTCTAAATACATATACAACTCTTAATTACTTTCCTTCTCCTTCTATTTTACGCTGTATTTATTGGGTCTACAACCTACTAAACTCAGTTTTCAATATATCCTTTACTAATTTACCATTTTGCTTCATCTCTATTTCTTCTCTTCTAGCCAGTCATAAAATGGTTTCCAGTATTTTTGGATTTTCTCTATATTCCCATCTTTCATTCTTTCAGTTAAAACATCCATTTCTACTACTTCCAAATTTTTTTCAATTACTTGATCAGCAGTTGGCACTTCTTCATTTTTCCATCTCTGTGCAAACAATAATCTTGCAGCTGTATTTACATGTACAATAACATATATTTTCTCCTTATCGTGCACATTTGTCATAATATTAGGGAGAAATAATTCTGGCCTAACTGGAATCACACATTTCAATATCTCTTGTAACAAGTTTTGTATTTTAGCCCAAAATTATTTTGCTTTTCCGCAGGTCCACCACATATGATAAAATGTTCCCTCTTTACATTTCCAACGTTTGTTAGAGCAGCCCCGGTACATTTTTACTAGCTTATCAGGTGATAGATACCATATATAAAACATCTTATACAGATTTTCTTTAAAATTTATTGATTTTGTTAATTTAATATTTGTTGTCCAAATCTGTTCCCACTCCTCTAAACCAATATTATAACCAAAGTTTCTAGCCCACTGTACCATTGCCTCTTTTACTGTTTCATCTTCCATTTTCAATTTCAAAAGAAATTTATATATCTTTTTTACATATTTATCTTTATCATTTAGCAATATTTTATCAGTCTGTCTCCTTAGCATAGAAGCCTATCTTTGCATCTTCTTTTATTCTCAATTTAACTTGTAGCTTTGTCCACCAGTCCAAAGTTATTCCTTTACTCTCAAGTTCATAGAATAGAATAGAATAGAATTTTATTGGCCGTACGTGGAATTTCACCATGCATGGAATTTTACTTCAGCCCAAAAGCTCTCACATCTATCTTAAACTAATAAATAATACCATCCCATTAACAAGCCCCCACTAACTCTAAACTTATTCAAATCAAAACCAAAACATCAACATAATCAGCTATTTAGTACCCCAATTCATCCTCCTATAAAGGCTCACTCTCCTCATTTAATAATTCAAAATAATTTATGTTTTGATCTTCTCTCATCCAGTATGGTTTTACTGCTATTTCCAAAGGTTTACTCCATCTTGGTATTTTAGTATAGACCTTGTATCTTATTTGTATCTATATATATAAAAGAGAACGTTTGTATGTTTGTATGTACGTATGTTCTTCATAGGCTCCACAATGCTTGGAGCAATTTACACCAAACTCAGCAAGCAGATGCCTTGCAGCCTGGTGACAAACACTGGGGGGGGGAGTCTGACCCCCCCCAGCACCCCCAGGGGTGAGGGTGCGCGGGGTGCCCAACGTGAAAATGGTCGAAAACGGCTAAAATCTGAATCGAATCTGTAGTTTCCAGGGTCGCCGAGAAGAGTGGCGACACTCCTGACGCAATTGGAGTCCGGGTTCGGCCCCCCTTCGGTGTGGGGGGGAGAGAAGGGGTGTGAGACACGACGTCTGCCATGCCCTGATGGAACACCTGGAGCGATTGCCACGAAACTCGGCACGCACATGCCTTGCGGCCTGGCGACAAACACTGCGGGGGTCAGACCCCCCTAGCGCCCCCAGGGGTGGGGGTATGGAGGGGATGCCATGTAGAAACGATAGAAAACGGCCAATATCGGTGTCGAATCCATAGTTTCCGGGGTCGCCGAGATGGATGGTGACCCTCCCGACACCATTGGAGTCCGGGTTCGGCCCCCGTTGGTGTGGGGGGGCGAGAAGGGGTGCGAAACAAAATGTCTACCATGACCTGCTTGAATGCCTGGAGTGATTGGCACCAAACGCTTCACGTGCATGCCTTGTGGACTGGCGGCGAACACTGGGGGGGGTCTGACCCCCCCAGCATCCCCGGGGGTGGGGGTGCGCAGGGAGCCCCACAAGAAAATGGTCAAAAATGGCCGAAATCGGTGTCAAATCAGTAGGTTCCGGGGTCACTGAGAAGAGCGGCAATGCTCCTGATGCCATTGGAGTCTGAGTTCGGGCCTCCTTTGGCATGGGGGGCAAGAAGGGGTGCGAAACAAAATGTCCGCCATGCCGTGCTGGAACACCTGGAATGATTGACACAAAACTCGGTGCACATATGCCTTACGGCCTGGCGACAAACACTGTGGGGGTACGACCCCCCCCTGGCACCCCTAGGGGTGGGGGTGCAAAGGGGTGCCATGTAAAAATACTCAAAAACAGCCGACTTTAGTGTCGAATCCATAGATTCCAGGGTCGCCGAGACGAACGGTGGCGCTCCTGATGCCATTTAAGTCCACGTTCGGCCCCCATCAGCATGGGGAGTGAGAAGGGGTGCAAAATAAAATGTCCAAACTGACCAACATAAGTGTCAAATCCACAGTTTTCAGAGTTGCTAAGCTGATTGGTGATAGTCCCGATGACATTTGTTACCCGGGCAATACCGGGCAATGCCGGGTAACAAAAAGCTAGTCTCTTATAAAGAGTAAGAGTAAAGCATTTGACAATATTTTGTCATCTACATACATCAATGTTTGGACCATAATTTGCACACTGAGTATGGACCTTTTCTGGTTTTGGAGTTAGCATAATATATGCTTCTGCCATAGAAGGAGGCAAAACTCCAGTGGAATAGATCTCATTGTAATAGGAGAGAAGCTTGGGAACTAAAATATCTGCATCTATCCTATACCAGTGATGGCGAACCTTTTGGGCTTGGTGTGTCAGAAATTTGGAAAATTCGTAACACATCTCTCCGGGTGTGTAACCCCCCCCCCCCCCCGCTGCTGCCAGAACAAAAGAAAAAAAATTACATATTGGAACCCATTGTTTTTTTTGATTAATTAATGAGCTTAATTAATGCTATGTAAATATGAAGTTGTAAAGAGTTTGGGTACACCTGCAGACCTTGAGAGAATAGAATTCAACCCTTCTGGGTTACAACTAGCTTACCTTTTTGACAGCAGGTTTAGGTGCTTGGATTTCTCTCTGTAATGAATTCAGATTGGGGCTGGCTGGCTGGCTGGCTGGCTGGCTGGCTCTCTCACTCACTCACAAAGACACTCACACACACACACACACACACACACACACACACACAGGCCAGCAACAGCAGTTCTGATTTTGTTTTTGTTTTCTGCGGTTCGCCTTGCCTCGTTGCCTCCCGCCTCTCTTTGTGTCCCTGACTCCCTGCACAGGTGCAGGCACCCCAGCCCTCCCCCCCGCTCACTCGCCCAGCCGCCCCACTCCTTGGGACAGCAAGACAAGGCAAACCCAGGGAGAGCCCTAGCTGCTCACAAGCAAAGAGCTGCACAGGCATGTCCACAGAAGTCCTCTCAACACACACACACACACACACACACGCACCTGCGGGCGCATGCACACACACACACCTCAGCCGCTCACCAGAGCCTCCCCCACGCCTGCCCCTGCGGACAACTGCTCGGTCCTTTGCTCCTCTGCTCCTGCAAAAAAGCTCTCCTCCGGCTCCCTCTTCCGTGCCTTTTCCCCCCTCTGACAAGAAAGCTACGTGCTGGCGAGCCTACGCGCTCCCCGCCCCACGCACATTTTCACCCCGGACTGAGAGCAGCCCGAGGTTGTCTGGGAGTGGGAGAGGGGTGGCGGCGGCTTGCAGCCTTCTGCTACCCACCAGCAGCGGCTCAGGGAGGCGAGTCTTAAGCGCCAGCAGCTCCAGCGGGGCCGCGGCTGATCGCTAGCCTGCACTAACTGCACCCCTCCGCTTCCTCGGCTCGGCGTGCCAGTCAAAATGTCCCTGCGGGCCACCTCTGACACGCATGTCAGGGCTTCGCCATCACTGTCCTATACCATTCCACTGGAAATCTGGTGACCTGGAAAAACGGGACCCGGTGATTTCCACCTGGAGAGTTTAAAAATTGTAACCTTAATTTCATCTGTTGTGATAGGCATGGCCAATAGGTATTGTTGATCTGAGTCTAGCCCAGAGAGCATCAAGTCTGAAAAAAAATCTGTATCATCGTCTGATACCTCTGCTGTACAAGGTGGAGTAAAACTTGAAACATTGTGCTTTGATATCCTTTGGATTAAAATGTGTGTTGTCATCCGCATCCTTGATGACAGGAACACATCTGTTTGAGCTTTGATGTTCCAGACGATGGCATAAGACTTTACCAGGTCTCTCTCCACTCTCCCAACATTTCTGACATAGGCAGAACAAAGCATGTTCTACCTTCTCAGAAAACAACTCCTCCATTTCTACTTTGACCTTTTATAGCTGAGTGCAAGTTTCATCTGAAGGTAAAGTAGCCAATTGACAAATTAATTGTTGTGATTCATTTTTAAGGCCTTGAGCTTCTTTTTATGGGAGGGTTAGGATATGATTTTGCCTTGCAGAGTTATCTTACATGCCTCCCAAATATATATTTGAGAGGAGACTCTACCTTCATTTAATTCAAAAAACTCTTGAGTTTCCTCATGTATCATAGATTTGAAGTTTTCATCATTTAATAAGAATATATCCAAACGCCAAGGCCTAAACACCTTATCTTTACTCAGTATTTTAAAAGTAATTGAGATGGGAGAGTGGTCTGATAAGGGTGCAATGTGGATATCTGTATGGGTAATCTTGGATAGGAAAGACTTTGATAAAAAGTAGTCTATTCTAGAACAGTTGTGAGGAACTGGAGATATAAAAGAATATTCCCTGTCCAATGAGTGGAAAGCACACTAAATCCTGTTTTAAAACATGAAGTGGCTTAAGAAAATACAATAATTTAAATGAAAACAACCTTTACCAGCTATTGCGTGTGTCTTGCGTTAATAACCGAACTCTGCTGCTTACAGCAGAAAAGCAGACTGAGTGCTAGAAAGGCAGGGATGCATTTGAATCCGTCAGGGGGAAGGTTTGCAGGCCTTCACTGAAATGTATGCAGAGGTTTCCCTAACAATTCCCAGGAATCCTGGTCACTGCATGTCCTGAAGAATAGGTGGTCTTCCTTTCATGAACCAGCATAGCAACAGCAGGACAACAGCAGGACTGCAGGAAGATGTCCCAGCAGCCTTTAAACCAGCAGAGGTTTCTGGGGGGTTGGAAGTGTCATGACTGGCTGCTTCTCACAGCATTTTGGAGGCAGGGCCGTGTCCCCGACTGCGAGGGAAGGTGCAGTGGTTGTCTTGGGGGGTGGCATGTTCTGTACATTACTAAGGGCAGCAGAGGAGAGTCAGGTCCGTCCCACGTAGCCTCATCTATTGGGGGGAAGTGCCCTTCCCAAAACTCTGTTTGAATGAGGGTGCAACCCTAACCCGCTTTCCAGCGGGGGGGGGAGCTGTGCCAACGAGGCATGGTCTGCATCCTGCAGTGGAGTCGTCGTCATGGAGGCCTCCTCATGGTTAAGGAATGTTTGTTCCCTCACTTCAGGGCTGCATTGCCCTTACCCTAGTGCTGGAAAGTTGGATAGGATTGTGCCCTGAATCATATTGCTGTTGGGTAGCTACTGTTTCCCTTTCCTGGATCACTGCCTTGTCGTAGCGAAGGGGCTTGAGTAGCTCAATGAAGCTGTGAGCTACGTAGGTTACCCAAGATGGACAGATCATAATAGAGAGTTCTGACTAAACGTGATAGATGCTTTTGAATTATGGTGTTGGAGAAGACTCTTGAGAGTCCCCTGGACTGCAAGGAGATCCAATCGGTCAATCCTCCAGGAAGTCAAGCCTGATTGCTCCCTGGAAGGACAAATCCTGAAGCTGAAGCTCAAGTACTTTGGCCACCTCATGAGAAGAGAGGACTCTTTAGAAAAGACCCTCATGCTGGGAAAGAGGGAAGGCAAAAGGAGAAGGGGGCGGCAGAGGATGAGATGGTTAGACAGTGTCACCGAAGCAATGAACATGAAATTGGGTGAACTCCGGAAGCTAGTGAAGGACAGGGAGGCCTGGGGTGCTGTGGTCCAGGGGTCGCAAAGAGTCGGACACGACTTAGCAACTGAACAACAACAACAAAGCTACTGTTTTGGCCAGCCCTTCAGAGAGTTCTATGTTGGGTTAATCACCTGCACTCTCTCTCTCTCTCTCTCTCTCTCTGTGTGTGTGTGTGTGTGTGTGTGTGTGTGTGTGTGTGTGTGTTAAAGTGGAGGTGGGGCAAATAACAACACCCCATGTGGAGGCTGGGTTGCTTGGCTTTTTTGTCTGTTTTCAGAATCCGACTGCTCAGTTGGGCAGTGCAATCCTGCCTCTTGCGTAGCGTTGAAACAACATCGTTGCACTGATGCTACGTCACTAGTGCCGATGCGGGAGCGCCGAGCGGCACCCCTATATCGGCATTAGAGCTGTCAAGCTGATGCTATGAGTAGCGTTGGCCTGACAGCACTGATGGGGAGCCTCTCCCGCGTTGGCCAAAGCCGGCTGGCGTGAGGGAGGCTCCGTGCCGAGACGGCACGGGGATTGGCGGGTGAGGGAGGTTGGGGGTGGGACCTGGACGGGCTTGGGAGGCGGCCATACTACTGTCTCCTAAGCCCGGTTGGGAGGCCACACAGCCCCAATTCGATCTGCACAGTCTCCTTGGATCTGCACCTGCTATTTAGCAGGCGCAGATCCGAGGAGTCCATAGGGGAGGCTAGAGCCTCCCCTATGGTAAGGGCACGCCAAAGGGAGGCTCCAGCCTCTTCTAAGCAGCGTTGGATATGGCGCTGGCCCGTCAGCCTCACCAGTCCGACGCTGCTTAGGATTGCACTAAGAAGGTAAGATAAACGCTAAGAAGGGCTCTGACATTTCTGGCCCAACTTGGCACAGCGTCTGTGGGCTACGCAGGGCAGCTGTGCTACCGCTTTGCAAAGCAGACCTCTAACAGACCTTGTCAGTTCAGTGCCCAGCCTTTGTCCCTGAAACAGAGGCGTACGGGCTTTTACGCGCCTCAGGCACGCCACGTGATGTCACGATGTCACGTGCAATGTCCCGACGTGTCCTCCTGGCTTCCCAACCTGGGAGGACAAAGGTGTGCGGGGCCGTGCCGCTGCCTGGGTGAAGCAGAACCGTGCACTGGCTGCCCAACTCAGGAAGCCAAGGGGCATGCGGGGTCTTGCCAATGTGGCCTGCCTGGGTGAATTCACCTGGACCGTGGCTGTGGGCTCCCCAGCACCCCTTGGCTGAGCAATTTGGGGAGCCACGGAAGAGGGAGCGCGCACGTCAATTGCATCCCCAGTCAATCTGTCTGACGACGGGCCATGTAAAATGTGCTGCTATTCCATGTCCTGTTACTTGCAAGTAATGTTCTAAAATGCTATGGCAGAAAGATTGAAGCTTCCAGAAGGTCCTGATTGCTGGCTTATCCATTGCAGAACCTTCATTGAACTGGTAGGCGAGGGGGCAGTAGGCCTGGGTCGATCCAGGCATAGGAAAACTTTCTGTGTTCAAACCTTGAGATTTGTGATTTCTCGGGCAATGTTTCAGTGCTGAGAGGCATTTACCTTTCTCCCTAAAGGGGCATGTCTGCTGTCCCAGGGTCATGAAGGAAGGAAATGATGAGTCCTCCCCCAAGGCCTGATGGCCAACGTGTCTAAAATGTAATCTGACAAGGAAACCCTGTTGGGTTGTTGGAGTGCGCCTCAAACGGGGGCGTGTGTGTGTGTGTGTGTGTGTGTGTGTGTGATACCTGTTTTATTCCTGTGGCTATGTCTGCTGACGATCACTTTGCAATTCATAAAAGTAGGAGAAACTTTTAAAGGATAAAAGTAAAGTTATAAATATAGTAAACATTTTTCCCATCTTTGATTTGTGTATGTTAAAGTGCTGTGTAGCCATGCTCAGTAGGATTGGTGCCCTTAATGTCACTATTTTAATCCAACGTAATACTGGTGCTATAGTGATTACTGTGAATAAATCTTTCCATAAGTTTTGTTTCATTTGAAAAGATAACATTTTATTTTTTAGTATTGTTTTTATTTTGAATGGCGGGGGGGGGGGCAGTGGCATTTCCTGCAGAGGGGATCAAAACGGCAAGTTTTCCAAGCTGCAGAATTACATGCCTCCGCCTTGCAATCCTGGCTCCAAACATCTGTGAGGGCAAGGGGGAGGGGATGCTTTACACTGTGTCTCGGGATCCTGCAAAACTTACTGTTTTAACCCCCTCCAGGAATGCCACTGAATAGGGACACACGAATCTTTTCAGTACTTAGGGCACAGATGGCGAACCTTTTGGGCTTGGCGTGTCAAAAATTCAGAAAACGCCTAACTTGATTCTTCTGGTGTGTCCCCCACCCCCAAGCAAAAGAAAAACTATTCTTCGCATATTCATTTATTTTTTAAAATAACAGTCCAGTTGTGTGTAATGCTGTGTATTATATAAAGAAATATCAAATAATTTCATTATAAAAATGAAAAGCAAATAAATCGAACTCAGTGGTTGTCGGGTGTTTGTGCATGCCAGTGTGCACGGTGTGTCGCCTGTCACACGTGTGTCTCAGGTTCAGCATCACTGACTTGGGGCCTCTAAAGGTCTTAGTTCAGCCCCGGGAGCAAGTGATGATTTCTAGGGAATTACACCAACCTTGCCAAGTTCTCTTTTTTATACAGAATGTAACTGGTTCATTCCTTTCCAGGGACCTAAAATGTGGCAAGCTGTATTGCACTGGGGGCTCCCGAATGCCCTCGAGTGGAAGCCTCGTGTCCTTTGATACATGCAAAGGCAGCTTTCCAAGCAACAAAGACCAAGAGGATGGTGGAATGGTAGCCTCTGGAACAAAGTGTGGAGAAGGCATGGTTAGTGAAGGAATGCCCGTGGCCTAGACTGCAGGGCCCAAATCACACTTCTCAGCATTAGATGGCGGAACACGACCTTTCATAGCAACATAGAGTTGGAAGGGACCTACAAGGTCATCTAGTCCAACTCCTTGCCTGTAGCAGGAAATCCTCCTAGAGCAACTTCAGCAGGAGCCTGCCAAACCTCTGCTTGAGGGTCTCCAGTGAGGGAGGGTCCGGGAGGGCATAGCCAGGGCAGGCAGGAAGCCACACAGGGCCACTGAGGACAGGCAGCAGTTTGGCTAAAACACACAGTCGTTCCCTTCTAACTGCGTCTGGCTCTTGGTTTTCAGGTCTGCTACAAAGGACAATGTACGGAGATTGAAAGAGCCTACAGGTCAACCAACTGTTCCGCCAGGTGCAAAGGACATGCTGTAAGATTTATTTATTGAAATATTTATTGTGCATCACAGCCAAGGGAATAATTGATCATCGATTTGTTTTTGTAGGTTTGTTACTAATACATCGGGCCCTCCTTATCCGTGAGCTCATCATCCACGGACATGAGGACCCACGGAGGCTCAGCCCACAGCTGGGAGGCCTCAGAAGGCCTCCTGGACGTGGGACCGGAAGGCACTTCCAGTTTGCACCGGCAACTTCTGGTTGCGTCTGGGAGGCCTTCTGAGGAGCCCTGGAGGCCAAGCATGACCTCCATGGGGCCAGGCACAGCCCAAGGGTGAGCTATCGCGGCACCATCACCCCACGCAGATTTATGTGGATTTCTGTATCCGTGAGGGGATCTGGAACAGCTTCCCCCTGGGCACGAAGGGCCCAGTGTATTCCTCTTAAGGCTGGGACTCTGAACTAAGAAGAGCCCCTATGCTGGATCAGGCCAACGGCCCATCTTGTCCAGCTTCCTGTATCTCACAGTGGCCCACCAGGTGCCTCATGGAGCATAGGAGATAACAAGATGCCTGCATCCCATTGCCACTCCCTCGCACTTGGCATTCTGAGGTAGCCTACTCCTAACGTAAGGAGGTTGCACAACTCAGCATGGCCTGTGGCCCACGATGGACTTTTCCTCCAGAAATCTGTCCAATCCCCTTTTAAAGGCTCCTAGGCCAAATGCCATCACCACCTTCTGTGGCAGGGAGTTCCACAGATTAATTACCCGCTGGGTAGAAAAGTATTTCCTTTTATTTGTTCTACACTCAGTTTTAGAGGATGTCCCTTGATTCTGGTGTTGTGAGAGAGGGAAAAGAGCATCCCTTTTCGACTCTGTCCCTCCCATGCATAATTTTGTATGTCTCAGTCATTTCTGCCCTCAGCTGCCTTTTTTCAAAACTGAAGAGCCCCAAACGCTGCAGTCTTTCTTCATGAGGGAGGTGCCTTATTCCTACTAACTCATTCCTAACCTTAACTCATTCCTACTAACCATCTGTACAATCTGAAGCCACAGGGCTACCCCCACAGTTTAGCTGCCTATGGCCACCCCAGGTAGCAGACTGAGAAAGCACGTGCTGCTCTTTCTCCACCCACCTCCACCTCCTCCCACGCCTTGGAATGCAAAAGAGGAGTAGGCGTGGAAGTGTAGAAAAGAGGAGCGTGGTGGACTGAAGCAGGACTCTCTAAACGTTTCAGCATGAGGGCTGCATCATCTATCTGACATGGTGTTGACGGCTGGAAAATAGATAATGTAGCCATGGAGAACTGATGTGCTGGAGAGTTTGAGCACGTAAGTGGGTGGGTGGGTCTATACCGCTTTCAGCCACTAGAGGTGCTGAATGTTACGCAGTGTAATGAAGGAATTCCATTCCATTCGGTACTTCTACTGGCTGAATGTGGCATGTGCCCGTGCTGTGAGACCCCAGTGCCTCTTTTGAGCTATTTTTAGCCTCGAGAGGCTGGGGAACCACACTGTTTGACCATGCATCAAGTAAGAAGTGTGATTTTTGGCACTCTTCTTCTTTTTTGAAGGGCATTTAAATGGTGACCCTGATATCTGTGTGTGCATGTGGGGTGTTCTGAACTAGAACCCCAGCAGATACCGAGGTTGCCCTGTATTTATTTCCTGTCAGTGGGTTGCTGTGGGTCAGAACAGTCAAGCTTCCTCACCACATTCCAAAGGATGGATAAAATCCTCCAGCGGGCCAGATTTGGCCCTAAGGCTGGAGTTTGGAGACCCCTGGGCTGGAACATCAGAGGTGCTCTACCCAGTGGTATAGCTACCTATGGGATGGGGGGCATAGTGCCCCAGGTGCCATCCTTAGGGGGGGGTGTCACCACTGAACCCCAAATTTTTAAAATTGCGGTTTTACGGAAAAATACCATCATGCTATATACTGTTCAATGTGGAATTTCACCAGGATTTCAAGGGGAAAGAATGGAGATTAATATCAAAAGTTATGGCCAAGAAAACTAAAAAAAACCATATAACCTACTATGTAAAGTTGTGGTTTACTAAAATCACGGTTTTGCAGAATAACATGATCATGCTATGCACTGTTCGATGTGGAATTTCACCAGTAATTCAATGAAAAAAACCAGAGTGTAATTTCTTTATTCTATCAATTTATGACCTAAAAACCAAAAAACACTTTTTATGTAAAAATCAGTTTGTTAAAATTGAGGTTTTATGGGAAAATGCCATCATGTTATATACCATTTGATGCGGAATGTCACCAGGAATTCAATGAAAAAAAACCAGAATGTCTGATCTTGCCATCAGTTTGTTAAAATCGTGGTTTTATGAAATAATATTACCGTGTTATATACCATTCGATGCAGAATTTCCTGAGGGATTTCTTGAAACAAACCAGAATGTAATGTTATGCTAGCAAACGTTATGGCCAAAAACCAAAAACAACCCCCCCCAATACAACTGTTTTATGCAGCGGTGTCAAACATTCATCCCGCAGACCTGTATAATGAGTCCACCAATGAGGCCCACAGAACCTTCTTATCTGACTCCCACCCCACCCCCGTCGCTCGCCTAGTTCTCTGGCCTCCGACAGCAAGCAAGCAGCCCCAGCAGCAAAATGGGCGTCCAGGCCAGCAGGGGGCAGCTGGGAGTAGAAAATGAAGCCCCCCCCCCAGCACAAGCACAGAGGAAGGCCAGTGCAGAAAGCAGTTAAGCACCGCTGGGAACGGAGCTTTCATGGAAGGGGCTGCTTTCAGTGGGGCATGACACCACCTCTCAACAAAGCATGCACAGGGCTGCAGCAACAAAGTCCTTTGAGATGCTGAGAATGGCTTGTGGATTTTTTGTGGGGAAAGAGGAACATGCTAATTGGCTTTTTAAAAAAACACATTAGTTCCTAATAGGAATATGAAATATTTTATCCTGGTCTCTCTGGAGGTGCTCAATTCCACCTGCTTTTGGTGGCCCAGAAAGGCCTTATTCTGTTTGTTGTCTGAAAGATAGACTTGGTTTGTATTGAAAATGCTTCATGGTTAGAGATTTGAGCCAAGACGTGAGGTGCTAATTGTCCCTCAATTGGTCACTAAGCATGGTTGAATTCCGGCTTCTCCACCCAATTGGTGTCCTCCCTCCCTAGTTTTTTCTGTTGCTCCTGAATCTGGCCCTTCTGCTGTGCTCACTGGCAGCCAGCGTGGTGCTGCTGTGGCAGAGAATGGTTAGGATAATGATGCCAGTCATGCAGAGGAAGTCAGCCCTCTCCGCCCCTGGGCTTGGCGTCCGTGGAATTCAGCACGGATTCTGAGCCCACGGCTGGAGCCCGCAGGGAGCCTCTTGGCTGCGTCGAGAACTGGCTTTCAGTCACACCCAGAAGGTGTTCTGAGGTGTGGGGTGGCCACGCGCAACCTCTGGGGGACCCAGCATGGCCCATAGGTGAGTCCCTGGGGTGTCACTGCCCTGGCCCCCACAAATCTACTTGCGCACAGAACTCTGTGTCTGCAGTGGGTCCTGAAACGGATCCTGAGGGCCGACAGTATTCTGTGTAAATTTTTCAGTTGCATCTTTTCCATGTGCTCACTCTTGAATACTCCATCTGCTGTTCCTCAGGTGTGTGACCATGAACTCCAGTGTCAGTGTGAAGAAGGGTGGGCACCACCAAACTGCGATGACCCCACAACCAACAGAAGTGAGTTAACATGAGACTCTTCTGTCCAGTTTCTTCCTCCCTTCTGTTCAATGCAGCACAACTTTCCTCTGATCTGATTGATCTGTGTCTTCCCGTGCTCCACCCTTCCCCCAGGAGGGGCAGGGAAACACTGCAAGCAATGGCATCCACCTTTCGTTTCTCACTCTTAAGGGCTGATTTCAAAGTGAACTTAGGTTAGCTTTCTCTACTGAAGACCCGACCAGCACACATAGTGCAATCTAGTTTGGTATACCAATACCCTTTTCAACATGTTCTGGGGTTGCAAAAAATGTAGCTGGGAGAGACCAATTAAAAAAAAAATATGGGCATGTACCCCCCCCCACAAGTTTATGAAAGCTTCCAGGATGGGGGCTCACTAGGGCTGAATGTCACCCAAAGCTTTCATGGGTCTACCGCCATGAAATTAAGGAATGTTCATCCAAGCCCCCAAAAACTACTTCCCTAGGAAACTGAAAGAAGCACTGAGGCTAAAGGGCTTGGGACTGGTAGAAGATGTAGTCAGCTTTCACGGGCCTGCTGGAGGCAGAGTTCGCTCTGTTCCCAGGGACCTTGGTTTGAGCTACAGCCCACCACACTCATAAGGTGCCTACAAAGTACCTGGGGCCTAACAGGATGTTTTGAAAATTATTTTTGCATCCTTACTTGGTAATTTTAGGATTCTTTTTTTCACCAGCTCCATACTTTTGGATCAAGTAAGTGGTCCATTACTGAGCTTATTTTGCCCCCGAAAAGCAGATGCAGTGCAGGTGTGGGTAGCTATGGGTAAGCACCTGAAGCACTGGAAGAACAACGGCAGGTTTCCATACCCATCCCTTAAACAACCCATAAACATGGCAAGCGGCAAGGGGGTTGGGGCCTCCTGCATGGCCAGCTCAAAGGCTGCAGGGCTTTGGGGGACACAGTGTTGCACAGGGGTCCTTTTGCCCTAAGGGGGCAGCTGGGAAGAACAGGACATGGACTGTCCAGGTTTATCTTCTGAGCTGGGCTGGGGTCACCCATAGCACTGATAAAGGGCAGCTTCTCTCTGGACTGCTTCTGGCTGTGGCCTGCATTCCAAATGAGGCCGAGGTTAGGACAGGTTAGAAGCCACTGCAGCTCGAACTGTGTGCGAGTAAAGCTGTAGCCCAGAAGTCCTCCTTGGACATTGAGGCTGCTGTAAGCCTTGGCAGGGCTGAGGGCTGGGAGGGCATCCTGATGGTGCTGCAGGGATCGTGGTGCTGCAGGCTTCTGCCCTTGCTTGGGGGCTCATGCTGGCCTCGTCAGCCAGGGGAGGGTCCTGGAGGCCTTCAGCCGCCTCTGTGGTCCTCCCCAAGGTGTAGAATTGCTCTGTCTTGGAGCACATTTTTGGTTTTCATCAGGCCTTTATGAAATGTGGGGGTAATGTTCCTATGCTGCAAGTGGGGACCTGAGGCTAATACTTGGTTAAGGCAACCTTTTAGATTCAGGACTGGCCCAAGATCTCATGGTGCCAAATGCTGGCCTTTTACTGGTGGTGTGTCAGCCTCTTCTCCTCCCCACTTCCTGGACTGCAAAAGGAAAAAGGAGACAAAGTAGAAGGAAGTGTGGAAGACTGGAGAAGGGCGCATCAGAGACACTCAGGCTCACCAGGCTCTTCTCCTCCGCATTTTCTCTTCATTCTTTCCTTTTCCTATCCAGGATGTGGGGGGAGGAGGAGGAGGAGGAGGAGAGGCAAGTGGGCAAACTGAGGTGGAGACCCTCTCCCTATCTTCTATCTGAGGATGACCTCTTCAGGCAGCATCATGACTGATGCTAACCAGAGACTTCCTGATTTGCAGCTCTGTTCTCGGGGTTCTCTCAGGCTAGGTTGAGAGAGATTGAGTGGAGCAACAAGGCCCAGTTGGGGGGGGGGGGTACTGAAGCCAGAGTTCCCTAGCTCAAGTGTGGTGCTCCAACCACTGTACCAGACTGATTCTCATGGGAACTTCCTTTGTCACACACAGGCATGGGTTAGCTTAATTTCTAAGCAAGTACCCCTCTGTTTTCCCAGTGGCTCTTCCCATGTTACATCAGGGTTGCTCACGGCTTTTCCTTCTATTTTGCAGATGTCATCATCATAGCTGCAGTGTTGGTGATCACTGTGGTTGCTGTCGTCTGTGGCATCATTATCTGGTCCCAATTTCTAAAGAAGAAACAAAATACAAGGTGAAACCTTTAAGTGCATAATTCTCTGCTACATTGTCACAAAGCATCTAAGTGCCACGTCTGTAAACTCTGTCAGAAACAGCACACATGTCCAAACTTAGGGCAATTCTCTTAAATGGCAGAGATTCAAGAACCTTGGCAGACTCTCTCCAGGGTTTCAGGCAAGCATCTTCTCTAGCCCTTCTTGAAGACTAAACCTGTATTTAGTCACCTTCTGTCTCACCTCCTGTCAGCCTGGCACATTCTGAATTAATTCATGTTTTGTACCACTTCAGTGAACTCTGATCTTCTTCTTAATAACTGTACAGCGTTGGTATTTCTTGATTTTCTGACAGCATTCACAAGACTGTGGGCGGAGCCACAAATCCTGCCTTTGGTCAACAACAGAACAGAAGACAACATATTGGTCCTCCCGAGGTGAGAAACAATAGAAATAATTTTGTTGGTAGGGAATTCCAGGCAGCACCTGCAATCAGTTCACAGTATGAGTAACCACTTGGTATCAGAACACAGCAGATACACTGTGATCAACGGTCCATCTAGAAGACTTTCAGGGTCCTGGTTTCGTTGTTCTTAGAATAGTGCCTCCTAACATTTAGGACACAGGGACACTAGTAAATCCCTTACTAGCCTTGGAGCCTGCCTCCCATCAGTGGGATGCTCCTTGCTCACTTCTTTCCAGTCCATCATTAAAAACCCACCTTTTCCACAGATTCCTGGAGATTCCATAGATTCCAGAAGCATGGACATGTCCTCTGGTCAAACAGGCAAGGTCTAGTCCAGTGTTCTTCAACCTTGGGATTGGGAGTTCAATGGGATCATGAAACCTCAGTTGCAGGTCAAGGCAACTTACAGGAATAAAAAAGGTTTGGAGACTACTGGACTAGAGCACCACTAGGTAAAGGGGAGGAATCTGGTGTACACTTCCGGTACCAGGACATTGTATCCCAATCCTGCTCAGATTCTTAGCAATTGTGCTAAAATAGCTTCCATTAGTGCCAGGTTTCACGGTAATTTTTTCTGTTATCTCTAATAAGAATATTTGGTTAAAGTGAACAGTGCTAGGAGGGCATTGCAGGGATGGAGAATGGGTAACCGTGGACAAGGCAAGGTTAGGAACTGGGATGGACAGTGGATGAGATAGTTCCATACTTTATTTAGGGTCACGGCAGGCACAAAAATGGTCTAGTCAATTGAGGCTTCTCTGCAGCAACAGTCCATATCATCACCCCAGACCAGCCCGCCTAGGTTGGTAGGGGTTTTTGGTTGTTAGAGGTTTATGGTTGTTTGATCTTCTCCCTCCCTAGCCTGATGGGTCCTAGCCAGAGATCAGAGCCCGTAACAGGGAAATCAAGGAGCAGTAGCTTTCTCTTGGCTACCCTTGCTGTCCCTCTGTCAGCGGACTATTCGCCTGGGCTGCAGCAGAGAGTAGCTTGTTGGGCCCTGTGACATCCATGGCAGGGGCTCTGCTCTCATCCCCCACCCCGGGATGTTGGTTTGGCATCCCAGTCTGGACTGACCTTTCTTCCTATGCAAGGACACTCTGGACAGCTGTTGAGATGTTTGACAGAGATGATTTAATTTGCTGAGAGTCTTTGCATTTACGAGGTTCCATTGCCTCACAGGAACCCCACTTCTCTCCCTCTCATCATAAATGGTGCCAAGGCTGGCATTGTCTCCTCAATGGTCGATCTCCTTTCGTCCAAATGGGACCATGGATCTGGGGCGGAAGGGACCAAAGTCTCCACCCTCTCAGACAAAAAGGAGCCCTGGATATGGCTTCCACTGGCCAGGCTCTTTTCAGGCAGATCTGTTTCCACACTGCTAGCAAGATCATGCTATACCTTACAACCAAAGCAGTTTTTTTTTTCCACCAGGGACCTTCCAGGTCACAGTTGCTTTTCCATAATCCAGTCTTAAAGTTGAAATGTGCCCACTCAGCCAAAGCACACCTGATCCACCCTCTGACGAACAAACTTTTTCCAAACACCTGTAAGGTTGATGATAAAACCCTTCTCCCAGACATGGTCTTTCCCCCATCTGCAGAGGGATTTTTAAAAATCTGAGGTGTTTTTAAACATGTACACCTGTGATCTGAAGTGATCTGCCCTGGGAAGGATTTATCATGGGCTATTTCTGTTTGTTGAGTATCCGGCAAATTAGATGACAGGAATAGAAACCCAGGTTAATAACCCTCCTCCCAGTAACGCCAACTTGCTCTTCCTTCCTGTTACTCCTCAGGACATCCCAGGTGTATCCAGACATCCACCACCTTCATATCAAAATGGCAGACTGGTAAGATCCTTAGGAATGTTTGTACACATGGAAAATATAAGGTGGGTCCTGCTGGGTTGGACAAAAGGGATCCAAATGTCTAGCTCAGGGGCCCAAATACTTTGGGAAGACCCACAAGCAGGGCATGAAGGTACCAGCCCTCTCGGCCTGTGTGGCAAACTGTCACGGCTGCTCTGTCTGTCAACATGTATGTCTTCCAGAATTTGAGTAATATGTTTTTAAAGCCCGCTAACTACAGTAGATGCCATCTTGTAGCAGTGAAGGGGAGCTTTATAGAGGTCATTTGAAATGACTGCTGCTCTGACACAGGTGATAGAGTTCATGAACCGTTTCCACCCACATACAAAATGCACCTGCCTTTTGAATGATTTTTTTAACCCCCTTTGTGAAAAAGCACAAAACGGTTTGGAAAGGGAGGGTGTCAGGGCATGGAAGGAACTTGACCTCGTTGCCAAGGTGGCTGAGCAATCTCCCATCTCCCTTCATGACGCCGTCTAGTCATTTGTACTTAAAGCAGTCTGTGAATGGGGATCTGTGAGGCATTTAATTCAAAGTAATTCCATGCAGATGCACATCCAGAAGTGCACGTGGTCTTGAGATGTCTGGCTTTGAGGGAATGGCAAGCTGGTAGGACTACTCTGGGCTCTTCTCAGCAACAGGAGAAGGAAGGCAGTCGAAAAACTTGCCCTCAGTAAAAAGGAAAGGTGGAGGTAATTCACAAATCTTCATTAAGTGCTTCAGTATTAAATTCCAGCGGCAGAAGCAGTTGGAAGAAGACAGAGTTTGAGTGACGACGATGGAAGACAACCGTGCTGAACCCTTGAGGAAAGCTTAGTCACCCCTCATATAACTTTGCTTTTTTGAGGCAAGTAGCTGGAGAACTGATTTACTATTGTGAGAATTGATCTGACAAGCAAGATAAGACTCCTGTAAAGCACAGAGAGTTTAAAACAGTTCTGCAAAAAGAAAAAGAAAAAAGAAAACCAGATGTGATTTAAGAGGATACTTTAAATAAGATTGGATATTTACAGAACGGAAAAAATGCAATAAAGCAGAAGGTTCGGGGGGGGGAATGAAATTTAATGGAGAGCAAAGTACCTGCCTTTTTAAAGATAGCTTTGAGACTGACTTCTTAAGTTCACTGTTGTTGAATGTTGACATTCTTGTGAGATTACATGATATAAATGTCTGGAACTGCAACTGCCAAAATAGTTCTGGAGTGAGAGTTCAACAAAGAATTCTGCAAAGAAAGTATTCTGTTTCACAACTCTGCACACACATAATTCTGGAATTAAGAACTGTTTACCTTTGTGGAGAGAGAATATTAGATATCTGGAAGGATACTAATGCCTTGTGGTGTAAGAGAACTAATGCAGTCTTTGTTAATACAATGTTAATGAAATGGCGGCACAAAGACAAGCTGTGGAAAAAACACCAGAACTTATCCTGGGATTGATGCAAGAAAATATTGAAGAGAACCAAAGCAAGAATTCAAGAGAGAATCTAGAACAAGTTGGAAGTAAAGATGGGGAATTGCAACAGGAATTTCAAATAATGAAAGTAGAGTTGAATAAAGATTTACCCCACTCAGGGCGCAATCCTAACCAACTTTCTAGCACCGGGGTCAGGGCAATGCAGCTCCAAGGTGAGGCAACAAAAATTCCCTTACCTTGTGGAGGCCTCCGTGACAGCCCCTCCCCCCCCCACTGCAGGATGCAGCACATGCCCCATTAGCACAGCTATCAATGCTGGAAAGTTGGTTAGGATTGTGCCTTTGGAAGAAACAAGACAAGAAAAAACCCTAACCCTATAATTTTGTTGGATTTTACCCTCCCTTGTTTCTCCCACGCAGAGGAGGTCAGGAGCCAATCACTGAAGTGAAGTGAGGGGAGCGTGTGGGAAATGGTGCTTGTGAAGAGGAGCATAAAACATCTCCAAATAATGAAACAAGGCAGATAGCATTGAGCTGATGTGGAGAAAAAGAAATATTCAAACTGCAGGGAAACCCCCCCACAAATTTAAAAACAAAATAATGAACTATAAATTGCCTCCTTGTCAGTCAGCATACCAACTTCAGAAAGGATTGGAACTTAAGGAGTTATCAGCATGCTCAGGAGACCTAGCTGCCCAGCTGTGACCAAAATAAACCATGAAACAAAGAGAGGTCAAAGGACAGCTCTCTGCAAAGTCAGAAAACTCTCTGCAGCATAAAAGATGGTCAGCTAACACTTCGAAGACAATCAACAGGCAGCTGCCACCCCTGAACTGCCCTGGCCCCTAACTGACAAGGAGGCAATTCACAGCTCAGTTATTTGCAAAAACGTCTCCTCTTACAGCCGAATATCTAAGGTATTACTTAATTAGGATATGTTGCTCCACACTTGCGGTAGTTTATTAGTTTACTGACTGTGTTCACAATGTAGTGTTTGTTTTAGAGTGTATAATAAATAAATAAATAAATAAATAAATAAATAAATAAATAAATAAATATAGGTACATATGGACACACTTTTTGTAGGATTTGCATATTTCACCATTGTGTATATACAGTTGTGTATACAATTGGTATCGATTGTGTATATACAATTATGTATACAATCGATTGTGTATACGATTGTGATTGGTATAGCATTGTGATTTTGCTAAAGATGCCAACTGTACATAACTCCCAATGGTTTGCAATTTCACTTGGAATACAAGGCAAGCATTATATCCAACCTCACCCTTCTTCAGCTTGGGTTCTGAGGCTGGAAAATTATGGATGGGTGGAAAGGAGCAGCAAAGGAGGCTTGTGTGGGGACTGTGTGTTTATATCATAGCATCTATCTGCAACAGTATCTTAACTTCTCTTTGGCTGCATGTGGTGGTGAATTGTGGCTTGACCTTTTTAAGCATGTTATGTAGACATGGAAGCAGTTGGCAGTGACATGATGACATCACAGCCAATTCCAGATTGCAAGCCATGAGGAAGCCATTCAGTAGCCTCCTGCCCCCTTCCAGTTTTAAAGAGCTGCTGCTCCGAATCCAGCACTTGGCTTCAGAGCTCAGCTTTGGGTGGTCACGAGCACTTGTGAGAACCCTTGTGAGAACCGGAAGCCAAGCTGTGAAGCCAAGCTCCGAGCAGCCACTTTTTAAAAAGGCCACTCAGAGCTCAGCTTTGGAGCGCTGAGTTCTTGTGAGTGCTCAAGACAGCCGGAAGCCAAGCTCCGAGAGGCCGCTTTGAAAGGAAGCTGCTCAGAGCTTGGCTTTGTAGCTTGTGAGACCTCGTTCGCACAAGCGTTCATGACCACCCACAGCTATGCTCTGATCTCAAGGACTTGCAGACAGTGGCTGGCAGAGTTGCCTCATGTGGGCTGGCAAGGGGAGCTGACTGCTGCTGCTGCTGCTGCTGCTGCTGCTCCTTTGTAGGCCCCTGAATTCAAAAAGAGAGGGAGGAACGGGGCAGAAGAGGAGGTGCTGAGAGGAGGAGAGTGGGGGGCCCGAGTGTCTTCGGTGCTCCACCCACCTACTCTCTTCCCCTCCACATGCCCTTTTGCCACTTCAAATGCAGGGGGGAGGGGGAGAAGGAGCCGGACCTGTGGAGATCCATGACATGCTGTGGCTTCTTCGGGTGTCCATGCCTGACGACTGGCAATTGAAACACACCTTGACTCCAGTGTGCCCATCCCCCCTTTTCTTCCAGCCTATCGTCAAGCCAAGCATCCCACCACCTCCGGTCCCCACTGCTCAGCCTGCTCTCCGTCCTGGCCCAGGCAACTCAGTAAGTCGGCTTATAAGAGTTACTTTTCTGAGATGAATTTCTCCATTCCAGGGAGTCTGTGGGATACCTGGTCTAGCTGGTGTGATTGCACTCTAGCAAGTGCTCCATTTTCTTCTTTTTTTAAAAAAAGTATGGAGTGAAGAAAAATTGTTCTGTAATCAGTAAAAACAGAGAACTCAAGAGCCCCCCACAATCCTGGCACACCCCAAGAGTCTGAGGGAGGCTTTGTTCCCCCTCCCTGCAGTGGTTCCCAAACTTACTGGGGTCACAGTTCAGCTGAGTGAGCACTGCCATCTTGGATCTTACAAGACCCACAATTTTGCAAGCTCCAATATGACGGTGCCCAGGAGAATAAGTAGGAGAGGCCACCAGGGACATCCAGTAGTACTAACCCATGCGTTGTGGTTTGGCATTTTTGCTAAGACCTATGACCAATATGAAAATTAAACTGAACTGGATTTGAAAGAGGGGCATCAGTTTGCTTTTCTGGTTGCATCCCCTCTACCCCTGCACTTTGTGCAATGATAGTAATGTTTTACAGCCCTCGTGCAGGGAGTGTACAACATACAGGCTGCAGTACAAATACACTACAAACAACCAAGGGAGTTGTTTGCAACTTGCAAGACCTCCAGTGGGAAATTTGCATTTCCTGCAAAAAGTGTACCATGTTGGAAAGAATGCTTCTTCTTTTTCTGAAATAGATTGTCTGCATGTGAGATTGTCATGCCCTGCTCACAGAAGAATGACTTCTCACTTGAAAATTGAAGTGGCACAGTTCTGGCACAAGGACTGTTAATTGCCTCTTGCTCAGTGCTTTTAAGCTGTGAATAGTTTGCTTTAACCATAACATTTCACTCTACTGTATATCAGTTGCTTTTAATGTGCTTCTTTGAGCAACACTGGTTGTTTTGAGGGCAGCAACACACCAGAAGTCTTTCATGCACTGGCAACAATGGACTACCTAGAAATTGTGCAAGAAAGTTGCATAAGGGAACTTAGACTGTGTGTTGGTGTGCGTTGCAATTTTAAGTGAGACTCTTTTATATTTTGTTGGGGAAACTATTTTTAAACATTCTCTCACCTTGAGGAGGCCTCTGTGACTGCCTCACCCCCCCCTTCCCTCACTGCAGCCCTGGATGCAGTCCAGTTGCATCAGCACTGGAAAGATGGTTAGGATTGGGCTCTTACACCCTAGTGAGCGTGCATCAAATTATAGCTTTATTAATCTTTGCTCTTGCTAATAAAGCTTCTGCTCAGATCAGGTGGTCAATATAGTTAGCGGAATCTGATGTTGAACTTGGTGTGGTGGAGGGGGGCTCTTCCATGAAAGAAAGCGTGAGGGAAGGCTAACGTGGCACTTCTGTTACAGGCAGCCGGTGTGGAGGCCGTTCCTTCGCCTCAGTTCAAGCGCAAGCAGCCCCCTCCACTCCCACCGCAGGTAAGAGCTCCCTTTGCGTGGCAGACGTTTCTCGCGAGGCCCGTGGCGGTGCATGCGCTTGGGAGCTTGGCCACTCCAGGACTTCGACCTGGAATGGCCAAGTTGAAATGAACCTTCCTGGGCCACCATCTCTCAGCTGCACCTGCCTCACAGGGTTGTTGTGAGGACAAAAGGAGGGGAGGAACTCTGTATATCACCCTGAGCCGCTTGAAGGAAGGGTGGTAAAGAAATGAGTAAAATAAATAAGTTAGACATTGTGAGGTCTGCGTTACATGGCCCTTCGGTTTTTAAAAAAACAAAAGCATATGGTGGGCATTAAGATGGCATTTAAGTGTGGCAACAGGGTTTTTTAAAAAAACATTTTGACCTTACCATTGTTTCAGCCTCCTCCACATGCTATTTTAATTAGGAAAAGTCAACAGGAGTTTATTTTTTTTTCCTAATGAGGTTAGTTCACTTGGGGTACAAATGGGATTAGAACTATGGGCGAGGCAAAGTGCTGATGCTCCTCTGCTCCACCAGGGTAACCTATAATTTGCGCACACCCCAGACTTTTTATTGGAGAAAAAATAGGGCCCACATTTTGTATGCCTTGAAACGTGGTTTGGCAATACACAAACTTTAGAACTGTATGATTTCCCTTTTTAGGACTGAGTTAAGTGTTCTCCAGTAATATTTGACATTCCTGTGGTCCACCACGTCCACAGATCAAGCCACTTGTGGATCAGAGGTATTCTGATGTGCCGCAAAGACTTGCCGGCGGTCTCCAGAAGCCGCTCCTGGATCCCATTGGGTCCACACTGCGCTCTTTGGCCTCCGTGGGCCTCACAACGCCTCATGCAGGCCTCTGGAAGTGACTTCTGGTTTGCGTTCAAAAACCGGACGTTGCTTCTGGGGGCGTCTGTGTGGCATTCTGAAGTCCGCAGAGGCAAACGGAGTGCATTGTGGGCCCGGCACAACCCAGGAACCATCTCCAGAGGCTGCTGGTAAGTCTTTGCAGCACACTGGATGTTGGCCTCCAACATCCACAGAATTTGCATCTGAAATGAGGGTGGATAATGAGGACCCGCTGTAATTTGAAGTGGGCTGGGGGTATGTCGAAGAGGAGATGAGACCCTTTCCCTGGCTAAGCTTGTTGTGCTGCCTGTTCCATGGTGGCAACGGTGCTTCTCTCTGTGCAATGCTGCATAACCCTAGTGCCATTCCAAGGGGCATGGTGGGGGAGGTGAAGTGGGTGGCCACCAGCACTGAGAAGACAGCGGCCACCAGTAAGCTCCCCCCGTCTCTCCCCCCCCCAAATCAACACCCCACCCCATTTCACTGCCGGTGGAGAAGGTGGCAAAATTGAGTGGAGACAGTTTGGTTCAGCCCTAAAAATGAGAAGGGTCATTTTATCCAGTCCCTTCTTCCCTCTGACGTGGAGGGTGCATTTTATATGACTGCAGGACTGCCCCAAGCACGGCCCCCCCCCCCCCCCCCCCCCAAACAGCAGTTGGAGGGGGGCCCCCAAAACCCGAAAGGGGTGTGGGACCCCCACAGGGGCACCTCAGGATGTCCCTGGTGGCCCCTCCTACCTGTTCCCTTGGGCCATCCCATTTTGGATGTCACAAAAGCTCAAGAGGTTTGGGTGCTGCCGAGATGGCAGTGCCCTGCTGAGCCAGGAAGAAGAGGCTGCGGAGTCATCATGACCCAGGTGAGTTTGGGAGCCCCGCATGAGTCGAATGAGTCGCCATGTCCAGTGGCTCACCCCACGCCAGGAACACAGGAGCGCCCTATTTTCCCCTCAAGGCGTGCCACTCACCCTCTTTGCCAATCCACGTTCATGTTTCAAAAATGAGTGCTAATTTCTCCCTTCCGCAAGTGGAAGAGGAGAGGTGGAGGAGAAAGGTGGCCCAGGACACGCCAAGGGACTCTACAGCACTCTCGTTTCCTCCACACACTTCCTCTTCCACTCTTATGGCTGTGCCTGTTTAAAATAAGGGGGAGCGGACAAGAGCAGCTGGCACAGAGCCAGACTGGGCCACAGATGGATGGCTTGCCCGCAGAGAAAGTGGGGCACCCACTGCTTGGGGTAGCCTTCTAAGCATTTCCTACCTTGCATGGCTGAGGCTGACTCCTCCCGAGGTGTCTCACAGCACCATTGCCATCCCACCCCAGCACCCACCAAGCCCCCTGGAGATGCTGCCACCTCTGCATGCAGCCAACAAGCCTCCTGCCAGGATCACCTAGACAAGCAAGGAGTGCATTAGCATTGCACCAATTGCTATTAACCCCACCACCACCAGCAGCTACTGCATGAGGTCTGCTGAGGTGGCCCTCAGGCAGGTCCTGTGACTACTTATGCCTCTCCCAAGATGGCTGGGGCAGATGCCCATGAGCCAGACCCCAGTGTAAAGGTCAGTGCCAATGATGAGGCAGTATTGGAAGGATGCCGGGCTGAGGATTCTGTCTCCACAGCCATGGAGGTAGCCATGGAAGCCATGTCACTCCCACCCCATCTCCAGCCAAACTGAAACGACAGAGGAAGGAGCTCTAGACCAGGCAGCAGAATTCTCCCCAGAGGAGAGGTAGGGTGGGTGGGGCTGGATGTGGATGATGCACAGTACCAGCATGGTGGTCCTGTGAGCATGACAAGGAAATAGCTCTCCAGCAACCTGAGCTAGGGCGGCCCACACCAGGAAGACCTCCCACATCACAGGTTGAGTAGCTGCAGCCTGCCTCGTCCTCCATTCTGGGTAATGACCCAACGCTTGCCTTCACACTGGGAGCCCCCAGAGGGTCGCCCTGGGCCTGTGGCCCACACCATTGGCCTCCTCAGGCCTCAGACTGCCTTGTGGAAGCAAACCGGAAGTCACTTCTCGAAGGGGAATTCTTGGGCCCACAGAGAGGGCCCAGCTGCCTCCGATGGCTCCCAGCAATGCTTTAAAGTGCAACCCACGTCGCCCACCATTTGAGGAATGCTGCCCCACCTCATATGTAGCCTGGCACTCAGATAGCTCAACCCGTCTTGTTCCAGTTTTTCCTCTTAGTTATTTGATCCCAGCATTCCTCTGCTCTTTTTGTCTTAGGCACTGAAACCTCCAAGTAATTCGAAGATATGAAACCAAACAGTCCCCAGATCTCAAGGAGCTTTCCCTTTTCCTTTGTTCCTCCAACTGCAAAAGGAAAGAGAAGTGCTGATTTCTGGCTACGGGTCTGATGATTTGAGATTGCATCATTTGAGCTCAAGGGAGCATCTCCTGACTTTTGAGAAGAAAACTTGAACCTGAGAAGAAACTTCCAACCTGTTTCTGCTATATCCATAGTGATAGAATCTTAACTTGGGAAGTCCCAGTTCTTTGGACAAGTTTTGTCAATTGTGAACTGAGCCATGTAATGTTAAGCAGTTGTGCTGCTGTGCCATCAGTCCATGTAAGCCTGTATCACTGCCATAAATGAGAGTAGAGGTTTTGGAAGGATGCTCAGCTTTGAAAATACTTTGGAACAGAATTGTCCCTGACTGCTGAATCGATCTTCTCATTTCCATTGAATAAGAGAGCAACTGAGCCTTGCGTAATGCACCTCCTCCTCCCCTGAACAATACAGGTTTACCAAAACAGGTGGAAATCCAGACTTATTGCCCCTTCTCCCTACGTTGAAGCCTCTGTTAGAGAGGTAACATTCAAATGTAAATCCTTGTGTGCCTCATTTTTTGCTAACAACCTGCCACAATTTGAAATGCCATCCCTTTTTCCTTTGCCCTTAACAGCAGCCTCATCTGCAGGTGTAACAGTGTTCGCTCTGCAGAAAAGGTTCTATTGGAGTCACAGAAGTTGGCTACGCTCTGGTCAGCTGGCAGCCCTGAATGGCATCTTTCTTCAGACTTGAAGAAAACTGGGATGTCTTAAGTGTAAGCTTAAAAACATTACTATGCAGAACAGTCACATCATTCACTTTTTATTATATTTTGTACTTTGTACATAGAATTATAATTCAGAAATACTTCCCGTAACATGGAAGAACTGTTCCTATGAAGCCAAGTGCAGTCCGAAGCGATGCCTGTAAGGCCTAACCAGCATTTCAGGACTGCCGCAGCCGTGCCAATAGGGCGTGTGCAGTTGGGGGGGCAGTCACGGAGGCCTCGGGGCTGCTCTGCCCTTTAGTGCTGGCAAGTGGGTTAGGGTTCCACCCCAAGGCATATTCAATCAATCAATCAATCACTAGTATTTATATACCGCTTTTCAACATGAAGTTCACAAAGCGGTTTACAGGCATAATAACAAAGTTAAATGGTTCCCTGTCCCAAAAGGGCTCACAATCTAAAGGAATGGAGAACACCACCAGCAACAGCCACGAGAAAGACACTGTGCTGGGGTGAAAAGGGGCAATTGCTCTCCCCTTGCTAAATATAAGAGGACACCACTTTAAAAAGTGCCTCTTGCCCAGTTAGCAGGGGCAAGACTAAGACTAAGTATTGTTAGACTAAGGCAGGTTAGTCTTGCACTAATTGGACTGTGCTATCCGGAATACACTGTTATGGTTGGCTCCAGTAGCTATCAATTATACCCAGGACAAAAAGCACTGGGTGTAAACTTTACACCCTGGGTGTAAATTGCTAAAAAAGCAAAATTAAGTTCTTTGAGAGAAGAATTCCAGATAACAGTGTATTTATTTGTCTGGGCCTGCTTGTGTGCCTTTGAAAAGGAAATGAAACAGGTCATGCACAGATTAGGGCCAGAGCAATAGAATCAAGGAGTTCTTTGTGATTTGAAAAGGAAACACAAGGAATAGCTGCACCAGCTCAGAGAAACTCTATTACTATAGTTTTATTATATTTATTATATAAATAATCAATCAACAGTATTTATATATTGCTTTTCAACACAAGTTCGCAAAGTGGTTTACAGGTAAATAATAATAAATGGCTCCGTCTCAAAAGGGCTCACAATCTATAAAATGCAGACCACCAGCAGCAGCAGCAGCCACTAGAAAAGACGCTGTGCTGGCGTGAATAGGGACGTTTTCCCACAGGGAAGCTTCCAAAAGTCTCCTCCAAACTTCTCCCTAGATTTTGGAGTTTCACATTTCCTGGTCTTGTTGCTAAAGTGGAACCAATGCATTAATGTGCTGTAAAAAAAACTTCCAAAAAATATTCTTGATACACTGTTACAATGCCTGCATTTTTTTTTTTTTTAAAGGATTTTGGTATGGTGTTTACCAAAGCACATGTGAATTTAGGTGCAAATATTGTCAAAACAGCACAAAAAACAAATGTGACACAGTTCATTAATAAAGAAACAAAGAATATGAAATGTTATGTATAGAAATTGTTTGGCTTTCCCTGAAAATCCTCAACTGTTTCCATGAGGGACCTTGAAATTCTCTTTGCAATTTTGTTTTATAATTATAAAATTCATATATAATACAGGTTTGGCACCAAAGTTTCTTCCATGTGGTGTTTTACCACTGTGTGTGAAAACATGTGCACATCAGTGGAATCAGCACAAAAGACTTTGATGCCATAGAACCACAGAGTCGGAAGGAACCATAAAGTCATCTAGT
This sequence comes from Lerista edwardsae, assembly GCA_029204185.1. Classification (NCBI taxonomy): domain Eukaryota; kingdom Metazoa; phylum Chordata; class Lepidosauria; order Squamata; family Scincidae; genus Lerista; species Lerista edwardsae. The sequence continues at coordinate 12,481 of JAJKFI010000148.1, read as the reverse complement.
CCAACCCCCTGCCTGTAGCAGGAAATCCTCCTAGAGCAGTGAGTGGTTCTCAAACATTTTAGCACTGGGACCTATTTTTTTAGAATGGCAATCTGTCCAAAACCCACTGGAAGTGATGTCATGACTGGAAGTGTTGTCATTGAGGTTAGGGTTAGGGTCAGGGGTAGGGTTAGGGTTAGGTTTAGGTTGATAGTTTTTTTTTTTTAGGTTGATAGTTTTTTTATTTCAAAACAGACATACTACAAAAATTATTACACAATACAAACACAGAAAACACATACCCGTACAGAAAAACGCCATGAGGCCCCAAAGGCCCATTACTATACAAAATACACCCACACCCACAGAAGCACACACAGGCCCAAAGGGCACCTACAGAAACAGCCAACGTAAAACACAACACAGAATAATACAGAGTGCAAAGTACAAAACATATCAAATTAAACCAGGGCCGAGGGCCAGACCCCTCCCCAGGTCAGAAGGCAGAAAGAAAGAGAGCGAGGCGGAGGGCATTCCACTCATGCACCCCCAACCCCGGAACTGAAAGGCCCCCTCAAGTAATGGGGGTGTCAGCCCCGCTGAGCCAGGCCCAGCGTGCCTCCTAACGTCCCCTGGGCTCCCTGTCCCGCTGGTACTCAGCGGTGCCACGCACCCACGCCCGCACGGAGTTCACCGCCTCCTGTGGGCGGGCTGGCCTGCGCCCCTGCAGCTCTTGGGTGCGCTGGACGCTGAGTGCCAGGACCACGTACAAGTTGATGTTGTGTATTTGTGTAAATAGTAGCAGAGTAGGGGGCTTGGAGACCCATCCCAGCGCCTGCCTCAGCGCTCCGGAGCGAAGGAAACAAGCGATCGCCACATTTCCATAACAAAGTCTCTTTATTGTAGCGAAAGTGAGAAAGGTACAAAGGTTTAGTCTGCCGGCTAGGAAAGCCGGTGAAGTCTTTGCCGCTCGCAGGCGGCGTTTCAGTGCAGCATTACATCTTAAGCACACACAGTGAAAAAACTCCTTCTAACACCAGAACAAAGGGATGCAGCCAGAGTATATCTGGTAGGTGGATACCTGAAGACCCCTTGTGCCCCATCTTACCCAATGGGGTGACCCTTAGAACACTATGATCTCATGGGAATGTGCAGTGTATTGCAGCCAGGGCTTCCCGTGTGAAACTGCCTGCTTATGTTACACTATCAGAAAGGGAGTACAACTACTGTTCAGCTAGTTGCCCTAACAAGCTGGGAAGCTGACCTGCTCAAGGACTCACAGGTGCTCTATCTGATTCTGAGACGGAGAGACGGAATGCCAGTTTCAACCAGTTCTGGACTGTGAGATGTGAAACTGCAACA
>JAJKFI010000148.1:0-11130 GCA_029204185.1 Lerista edwardsae | reverse complement strand
TGCCAGTTTCAACCAGTTCTGGACTGTGAGATGTGAAACTGCAACAGTTGACGAGGTGCATGACGGCCCACGGCACGGCCCACCGGGCCCCCTGTACTATTCCCCGCCCCGTAGCCGGGCGCCGCTGTGGCCCCGGCATGCCGCCCTCGGGCTCCACCCTGGATGCAATTATCTCCCACGGCTGCTGGGCCAGCTCGGGCCACCGCCACGCCGCTGCCAGACCGTCCCACACGGCTTGTGCTGCCGGGCAGCCCCGCAAGAAGTGTTCCAAGGTCTCTCGCGGTGGCGGCGCCACTACGGTGCCTGCGCATGCCGGGCGCCTGCAGGCGCGCTGGCGTTCCGGCAGCCAGGGGCAGGTGTCCCCCAGCTGGACCACCTGGTGGAACAGGCGCCAGCGCAGCTCCCAGAGGTGGTAGGGCACGCCTCGGTTGCTGAAGGTGGCCGCAGCCGCAGTCTCGTCCAGCAGGTACGGGGACAGGTGGCGGCGCTGGAGCAGGCACTCGCGCTGCGTCGCCAGCACGCCGTCCCTCAGCAGCGCCACGTAGATGTCCCGCCTGAGCTGCCGCTCATCCGCCGCTGGGGCGCTGCACAGTGCCGCCTGGGCGCCACACTGATTCACCCAGCTGGCCAGCTCGTGCAGGTAGTTGGGGAGCGTGACTGTCCGTGCAGCGGTGAGCCGGAAGGCGAGCTCGCCCTCGTCCCACCAGCGGCGCCCCCAGGGCGTGCGCCCCCAGGTCGCCTCGAACGAGTCCCAGGCGAACTCGTCGGGGACCGGGGTCTGCGCGGCCCCGGCGCCATCCTCGCCCGCAGCTGCCCGCCACCGCGCCCATGCACCGAAGTTCCAGGCCAGGAAGGTGGCGATGAAGAGCGGCCCCAGGGCCGCAGCGCCCAGGCCACCCTCCCGCACCGGGCAGTAGGCCGTAGCCCTCGCCAGCGGAAAGTGCTGAGCGCCCCACACACAGCGGAAGAAGCAGCCCTCCACCGCGGCGATGATGTCTCGAGGCGGCGGGTACACGGCTGCCAGCCCCAAGGCAGCGGGCATGCAGAACATGTTAAAGAGGCGCACCCGCTGGAAGAGGCCTGGCCTCCGGCCGCATGACCACTCGTCCAGCCGAGCTGTCACCCGCTCCGCCCACGCCTGCCAGTCCCGGCGCCAGGCATCTGGCGCCAGGCCGAAGCGGACGCCCAGCACCTTGACGTCTGGGACCTCGGGCCCGCCTGCATCTCCCCCCCCGCATCCGCCAGCACCCGGCAGGGGATGTTCGCCGCCCTCGGGTGCAGCGAGTAGACGGCATTGACTTGTCGGCATTGACCATGGTGCCCAAGACGCGCCCGTACTCCGCCAACAGCTCGCGGAGGACGCGCAGCTCGCCCTCGTCCCGCAGCAGCACGTACATATCATCGGCGTGTGCCAGCACCTTGAGGCGCCGGCCGCTGCGGGTGATGAGGCCCTCGATGCGCTCATCCGCCTGGATGGCACACAGCAGTGGGTCGAGCGCGAGGACGTAGAGCAGGGGGCTCAGGGGGCATCCCTGCCGGAGGCCTGACGCGAGTGGCACGGGCGCCCCGGGCCAGCCCTGCACGACGGGCACCGCCGAGGCATGCTCATACAGGCGCTGCAGGTAGCCCAGGTAGGCTGCCGGCACGCCGCGGGCCTGCAAGGTGGTCCACAGATAGGTGCAGTCGACGCGGTCAAAAGCCTTTGACTGGTCGACCTGCACCAGCAGGCCCCGCCAGCGCCCCTGTGCTGCCGCCGTGAACACTTCCCACAACTATTCCCTGGACTACAAATTGAATTCACGTGGGTAGATTTTTTGGACTTCCACCTTCTGGGAGTATTCCTTGAAGAAATCTTACCGGATGAAAATTTATCTCTCTTAGGGGGTAAAAGGTTCCCGGCAAATTCCCCACTAGTACCCCATTTGAAAGAAATCCGCTTGTGCTCAAATTTGTATAGCAATTTCCAAAATAGCATCACATGTTCTAGATTGTTAAAGGCTAACAAAATTCTACCCCTTTTGACCTTAGGATTAGTCGGATACCAACACACAGGAGAAGGAATCACCGTATGGCCAGGCCTTCCCCAACATCCTTAGTATGGAATGACTAACATCACTTACAGTCATCCAGGAGTCGTTTGGGTAGCCTAAAGGCCAGTTGTAAATAGTAATGTAATATTCCTTGTGCTTTAAAGCATTATCTGCTTGAATGTAGTAGGGTCATTAATTTGCACATAATCCATTCTTCCAGGATAGAGGTGAGAGTCCTGAATGTCCTGAATCACTTGGTCTTCTGAGATACCAGCCGGGGTATAGAGGCTTGTTGAATTAGCCTCCGGTTCTTGCCAGTCGTCCACCACTATAAGATCCTCATTTGAGAATGTTAAATTAAAAGGTGTTTCATCCAATAAGAAAGGAGCTTGATTTTCCAGTAGAGGTAACTGATGGACCTGCAGGGAATACTGTTTTATGTCCACCCTGTGTGACTTATCCTAACAATATCCCTATAAGGCAAGGCTTTGACAGAGTGATGTCGCGACCCTTCAGGAGAGCTGGGAAGCCAGCTCAACTGTCATCTCAGCTGGATGCCACTCAGTGCCAAGCTTTTAGGATGGTCAAGGACGTTGGTTTACCCCCTGCTAAGACCTCCTATACTATCGCCCCGCAAGGGGAACCAATGGGTGATGCCCTACATACCGACGTCAACGACGTCTCCCAGAACCACATAGGTGTAATTCCTGGTAAAAGCTTATTACATGTGAAGGCACCTTTTGGAAGGCGGTGTCATTGGAGGGGCAATCAGCGATCCACTGCTAATCCATTAGACATAGGGATGCCTTTGTATGAAACCTCTGATGCCTCTATAACGGATCACTTGTTAGAACTTTCTGCACCTTGACTAACTGGTAAATATTTGCACCCTGGGGTAGATGTGGACGTGGAGATCACACCCAGAACCCATGGTGGACTGACCTTATTTTGGAATGTGGCGGGATAGTTTAACCCATTTGCTACCATGGGTATTTTTGCGCAAAAGTCTTTTGCCTTTTGAAACATGTACAGCCACTGCCCTTCTCAGGGCAATTATGTTTTTGGAACCATGTCAAAGTGTTCCCATATACCTGAACTGAAACTGGTGTTTTTGCCCGCCAATGGTACTGAAGGTTTAATGTCTACTGTGCAAAACTGGCGTGCTATCCATGGTGCTGTGTATCAATTTCTATGGAAGTGTTGCAAAAAGCTACCTTTACCCCCTGAAAATCTTTTAAAAAATCATTGTTCAGTGAGCACACAGCTTGCTTACTTCAGGAATTTCCAGAAGGGGGCCCTAGAGTACCAATCATGAAGTAAGAAGTTCCTTCTTGCAAAACTGAATTTCTGGCAAAGCTTTGACTGCTGTAATCTGACTAATTAGGTCTTTTTGCAGGGTTTTTCTACCTGTTTTGGACGACCTGGAGACAAGAAGTCTCCTGGACTTTCCTTGACCCTTCTCTGCTGGGAAAAACCCTATTTTTTTGATAGAGTTGGTTTCTGCAGCTTGCAGCTTCTAAGGTGAACCTTTCACCTTTCCCTCCCACCCCAGCCCTAGAACAAGCTGTGGACAAAAAAAAAAATCATCTTTCTCATTGATTTGTCTCCTCTAGCAGCTACAGAGGCAAGAAATAACCTTTCAAGAAAATAACCCTTTAGTTGCTGCAAGGATGATTCCTATGTGAAACAAAGCAAAATCATCAATCCCATCTCTCACCTCACTATGAAATTTGACTATTGGACTGTGCCCAGGTGCTGAATTTGGAGGAATATTATTTGAACCTTATTCTGTGTTCTTGCACCATTGACAAGACTGATTGTACAACTAATATAATTTATTACTCAGTATTTTCCTGTTCTTGTGTCACTGAGTGGGTCATTTTAGCTTTTTCTGTAGCCTGAGGAACTCTGAGAGGCCTCCATGCTGTGTACATTACATATGCTAATCCATGCAGTGGGGAAGGGAGCCCTGTGCATGTTGATTATGCCTCAGTAAAGTTTGCTGCCATGGTGCAACAGGATGACCCTCACAGCATGAATCAGGTTTGTGAGAAAAGTCTGCAGTGAGATAGATCAATTGCTTTGGGTGAGTTGAATCTGCTTGTGCTCAAAGAAACAGACCTTTTGCCATATTACAAGGAAACCAGTGACTGACAAGGGAACAGAATCCTATTTTTGTTTGTTTGTTTGTTTGGGTAACTAACACTTAGGTGAGAATGCTTATCTGATGTCCTCAGTGATTACATTGAATAGTGATTACATTGAAATGCAGATTTTTCTAAATGTCAATTGTCAATGGCAATTCTCAGTCATTACAAAATGAATGGAAAGCTAGTGTTTTTCTAGGAAGAGCATTTGCAGCTTTCTGGCCTATTGTCTTCAACTAGATATCTCATCACAAGCCTGTCTTTCACAATAAATGATGTGAATCCTTGTGGAGTATAAAAAAAACATTTTCTCTGTTGCCACATGCAATAATTTATTCTGTCTCTGAAGACATCAGAACAGTAGAAATAACACAGGAAAATTAGGAGATATGTGTCTCCTCTATATTTTCACCTAACTTGTCCCCCAAAATAAAAAGATAGTTAGCCTCTATAAAGAAACCCCACGTTAGCCCAGAGTTTGAATGGAAGTACCCGCGTTCCCTACCATCCGCGGATTTGCGCGCCAATTATTTAAAAAATTATTACAGGTGCTAATTGTACCTGAAAGCTTTAAAGTTGACTCAGTGAGAAAGGTTAGCCCCTGCCCTAACACAGGAAGCTAAAATGGCAACTTTCATTTCAGATTTGGGGGGGGGGGCAATCAGATTCAGAAACGGCACCCCATAAAACAAAAAAACCCAAATTCTGCCCCTGTTTTTTAAATGATGACATGGGTGGACAGTCAAAACAACTGTACCTCTAAAAAGGTCTATCCTTACACTGTTTACAGAGCAAGTTTCAGGTAATTTGGTGCAGCCACTTTTTGAAAATCTCTAAAACATTAATTGAAATTAATTGGCGGGTGAATTCACCAATGGTAGTAAATGGCTTTTAAGAGGCAACTTAATCCTGACTTTATTAGCTATTTAAGTAAATATGATGTTTGCCTCCAAGAGACATGGTGTGATAAGGATATTTTACTTCAGGGCTATCAATCCTTTACCTTACCAGCCTTCCGTAGGAAGAAGTTTGGGCGATTAATAGCAGGATTAGTCATATTAATCAAGATCCCGATAGAAGCCGCTTTAGCCTTATCCTTCCAGGGGGGCTATAGTTTCTTGGTTGTACATTTAGTTGTGGGCAATACCTCAATTCTGTTAGGGAACATTTATATCCCACCCAATTCCCAAGCGTCAAGCTCTGGTCAGGTTTGGAAACATCTTGAGGGCTCGCTAGGGGGCTTGATAGATAAGTTCCCAATGGCTCACCTTATCATTGGCGGAGATTTCAATGCCAGGATAGGTGAGGGCATCGAAATTTTCGATAAGATTCTAAAAGGGGTATCAATGGACTCCTTATCGCCGCATTACTCCTTGCCAAGATTCTCTAAAGATAACAAAGTTAATGAGGCGGGTACCTCCCTAGCGGAAATTAGTGTTCAATATAATTTATATTGCCTTAATGGATTAAGAGTGTTTAAACATGCAGAGGAGTTTACTTTCGTCTCTAGTATAGGTTGTAGCATCATCGATTATGTGTTAGTCGCTCTATCTTTATTCAACAGGGTAATCAGTTTCACCGTAGGGGATTTTAAACTGAGTGACCACCTTCCTCTGCAATTAGATCTGGCTGTGTCTCCCCCGGATCAGCCACTGCAATCTTTTGCATCTGGGGAGCAGACAGGGAATATAAAATTGTGCTGGAACAAAGATACGTCCCAGAGATTACATAACCTGTTGGACAATCCTGACATAATTTCTGTCAGGTACTTCAATTAATGTTAAGAACCCTCCGGATATAGTATTAGAGGCATATGAGCAATTAGTTAAGATCATTTTCTTGAATTTAGTACCGGTTGGGACTATACCACAGCCTAAATCATTTGTTAAAAACCCAGGTTGGTTCGACCAGGAATGTAAGCAAGCTAAAGCTGCAGTCAGAACTTCTTTCCACAAATTTAGAATTTTGAACACGCCAGAGGCCTTAAAAGAGTATTTTGCTTCGAATTCTCAACTTAATGCCCTTTTTAAAGACAAGCAACTGAAACATTCAAAAGATTGTTGGGATGAGCTGTATTTATCAGTAATCCACTTTAGACCTCGTGCCTTTTGGGCTATAGTGAATGGGGCACTAAAAACTAAGGGACACGACCCCAAGATGATACCATCACACAACTGGACAGATCATTTCAGGAATTTATTTCTCGATTACTCCATCCCTCTATTAGAGGAGTCCCCTAATGTACCCCTTGCTGCGCTACCAGTATCTATTGATGAAGATAGATACTGATCTCCTCTCTTAAACCAGGCAAGGCAGCGGGACCGGATAAAATTTCAGCGGAATTACTTAAATCTGCACCTGACTTTTGGGCCCCGATTCTGACTGAACTTTTTAAAACGGCTAATTTGTATGGTCATGGCTGCAAACTATAGTGGTGCCTATTTATAAAAAAAGGAGACCCCTGTGACCCAGGGAACTATAGACCAATTAGTCTATTATCAGTAATTGGCAAGTTGTATGCCAAATTTTTACTAGTCCATCTTAACATCTGGATGACCCACAACGAGATCTTGGGTAATGAGCAAATAGGCTTTAGACCTGGTCACACTACCTTAGATCACTGTTTAATTCTAGCCCATCTGATGTATAAATACTCTATTAGAAACAAATCCAAACTCTATGTCGCTTTCATTGATTTGAAAGCGGCATTTGATAGTATAAATAGATCTCCGTTATGGTCTAAATTAAAAAACATGGGGCTCCCAATTAATTTACTCTCTTCAATAAGACGCCTCTATACATATACTTCTTGCAGAGTTAGATATTCTTGGGATGGTCTGCTTACCGAGGAATTCCACACTAATAAAGGAGTTAAGCAGGGCTGTCCACTTGCCCCTACTCTTTTTAATCTTTTCCTGAATGATCTGGCTCCGGTTTTATCTACTGTAGAGGGTCATGCACCTATACTTGGAACCTGTAAAGTCCCAATTTTATGCGGATGATGCGGTTATCATCTCGCGTACACGCGTAGGGCTCAAAAGGCTGATTAATAAATGTATGGAATATCTGACCTTAAATAAGTTGCAGCTAAATTTCCAGAAGTCCAAAATAATGGTTTGTTCCAAGTCCCGGAAAACCTATAAGTGGTCATTTAATGGCCAAGAGATCGAACAGGTTAGAACCTTTAAGTACCTGGGTCTGTTATTTTCCTCCAATTGTTCTTGGTCCAGCCACCGCCAAATGGTGCAATCTAGTGCAAAAATTTCATCTTTGGCAATACTTAGATTTTTCTTCAACAAAGGGGGGTCGCTTAATTCCAGCTGCCCTTAAAGTATTTAAAGCCAAATCTATCGCTCAAATTTTGTACGGCATCCCCATTTGGATTAAGGGCTTTAATAATTCCATGGAATCAATTCAATCGATGTTCCTGAGGAAAATCTTGGCTTTGCCTAGATGTGTCCCATATGCAGTTCTTTGCCTCGAATCGGGGCAACTTATGCTTGACACATTAGCTTGGCTTAGGACATGCAGATCTTGGCTAAGACTTTATTTTAATAATACTAAAAACAGTCTGCTGTACCAATTTAAGATTGACTCCTGTCCTCCGGAGGATACATGCCTTGAGAAGATCAGACAGCTTGGCTTAGATCCCAACTTATTAGGCTCTGTTCCCTTTTCATTAGCATTTAATATGGTTAAGCAGAGAATACTCGATGTGCATTCCCAAAATCTGTTGAGTGCGGCAAATTGCTCTTCTTCACCCCTACACTGGAATCTTCCAGTTAAGGTAGGGAGGATTCCTGATTACATTAATCTGTTGATCAATCCAGAGGAAAGAAGAGCTTTATCATTAGCACGTTGTAATGTTATACCATCGGCGGTATTAGTGGGTCGATATAATAGTATCCCCTATAATGATAGATTATGTCCATGTCAGATGGAAGTAGTAGTAGTAGTAGTAGTAGTAGTAGTAGTAGTAGTAGACTTACCGCATATATTTTTTCATTGCCCCCTTCATACAGCTGCCCGCAAGAGTTTTCTCACTAGGATGTCTCAGTTTAATTCAGATGTTACCGATGAAGGCAATATTACATTTTTTCTTATGCTGACTGATCTTGATTTGCTAAAATGTTTTGCGGCCTTCCTGTGTGATATTATTAAAGGTAACGTGCAGAGAATGTCTACGAGCTAATGTTAAATAATTCTATCGACTGATTTTACAAATGTTAAGTCTGTTTGAGTTTTAATTATATGCTGTTTGAACACAGTGTTATTTTATATGTATTACTTTAACGTATCTAAGCTTTTTATGCAATCTCTCAATGTGGGGATTGTACTCTGTATGTAAGGTACTCAATTTGAATAATGTTTTGATATGCCAATAAAGGTATCCTAAACCCTAAAACACTTCCCGCAGGAGCACCAAGGAGCGGCTCATGCGGTGTCCCGGCACCGCGCTGGACTGTGTCTCAAAGATGAGGCGCCCCGCCACGGCGGCCAGCCGGCTGTTCAGCACTCGTGCCAACAGTCAGTAATCGACGTTGGTGATGGTGAGCGGGCGCCAGTTCTTGAGTAGCATGGGGTCGCCGCCCTTGAAAAGGAAGCACAGCAGGCCCGAGTGGAAGGCGTCCCCGAAGCAGGCAGAGCCCTGCAGTGCCGCATTGAAGGCGGCTGCCAGGGGCTCGGCCAGCAGCCCTGTGAAGCGCTGGTAGAATGCGTAGGGCAGGCCGTCCTCCCCAGGCCCTGACGTGGTGCGCCCCGACCGGATGGCCTCCTGCACCTCCTCAGCCGCCACTGGCGCTGTCAGTGCTGCGTGCTCCTCCTCGGTGAAAACTGCCCCGGTGCCCCCTCCCGCCACCGGAAGGGCCCTGCGCAAAAATGCCGCCATGGCCACGGGCGCCAGGGGCTTCGCCACGAAGAGATCCCCATAGTAGGCCCCCAGGACACCCAGCATGCCCTCAGCCGTCTCCTCGACGGCGTCACCCTCCGCCAGCCTCAGGCTGCACATGGGCCGCGCCACCTCCCGCCGCTGCCTGCCGCCCCACACCCATGCCGTCGGCTCCTCCACGAGCGGCCTGTCGGCCCGGTAGCATCGCCGTCGCAGCCGCTGTGCCTGCTTGCGTTGATGGAAATCCGCGGGGACGTGCGCGTCCTCCGTGGCGCCGGCCCATCAGGTCAAAAGGTGCCCCGCCTGGGCCACGCACTGCACGTCCTGGAGGTGCCAGAACAGGGCCCGGTGGTACACGGCCAGCTCCCGCCGGTAGACGGTGGCTGACAGGGCCCGGCACACCCGCCGCACCTCGTGCTTCAGTGCCTCCCACCAGCAGACAGGTGCCTCCGTGCGCAGCTCGCCCAGCTGCTGCCACGTGTTCAGGCGGGTCTTGATGGCCTCCCGGTACTCCGGCTCGCGCAGCACGGCAGGCAGCCGCCGCCACGGTGCCCGCCGCTGCTCCAGCCACAGGGTTAGGGTTAGGGTTGCTGTCGCGCACGGCCCAGGCTGGCGCCCCTACACGCGGTCCAGGCAGCTTCAAGCGGCGGGCCCGTAGAAAGTGTACCTGTCCGAGAGCCGCCCCCCATGCGTGCGCGCGTAGACCTCCCGACAGCTGAGCGGGAAGTAGTCCAGCCGCGTGCCTCCGTCCCGCAGGCCCAGGTCGTCCAGCCACAGGCGCTGTGTCAAGAAGCCCTGCAAGTCGCGCTCCTCCGGTGACAGCGGGGGTGGCTGCACCCCCGGGGCGCACGTGCGGTCCTCCGGCGCCGCGCGCACATTAAAGTCACCCATGATGAGCAGCGAGCGACTTGTCATGGTGTGGTCGCGCAAGCGCGCCCACAGCACCTGACGGGCGGCCGCCTGTGGCAGTGCATACAAGGCGCACACGCGTAGCCGCACCTGCCGGGCGGGTTGCCCCCCGCTGCCTCCACCCCCAGCTGGATGTCGGCCAGCAGCAAGCGGCTGGGGATCACCTCCACCCAGCGCGTGAGCGAAAGGTCACGCCGCTCCCGGAGGAGGATGGCCACGCCGCCCACCTCGCCGGGGTCGTAGGACCAGTACGAGTGCCTGACTGCCATCCAGGCCCGCTGGGCAGCGCAGCAATCCCACTCGCAGCAGAAACGGAGGTCCTGCAGGACGACAATGTCGTGCCACAGCCGCTGCAAGGCAGAGAGCACGTCTTCCCGCCAGAAGGCCTGGCGGAGACCACACACGTTCCAGGTGGAGAGCCACAGCTGGATGGACGGTGACTCAGCCATGAGACGGGTGAAGAGATGGACAGACCCCCTACTGCGGGCATGCTGAGGGCCCGCCCTCGGCCGCCCCCGTCATCGCCACGCTACAAGTGTCCGGGTCCCCCGGCGGCCCCTCCTGCTGGACCTCCATCACCTCCAGGTGATGGGTTAGGGTTAGGGTTAGGGTTAGGGTTGGGTCGGGTTAGGGTCAGGGTCAGGGTTAGGGTTAGGGTTAGGGTTAGGGTTAGGAAATATAGATTTTTATTAAATAAATTACATACTACAATATCAACATACACTTATTACCTATATACATAAAGTATTTACAGTATTCATGTACTGTCTTTCAGTTACAGAGTCAAAAAAAAAGTGCAAACCAAAGAAAACCCACTTTATGTGATAGGGGTGTCCGAACCCTTAAGCCAATCCCACCATTTTCCCCACCTGGTCTTATTTGTCCTGGACTGTTGGTACTTAGCTACATTCAGGATTCTGTCCTTCACAAATTCCACCCAATCCTGAATCCGAGGGGGCTTCTTCTCCTTTGCCTCTTTGGACCTTTGTATGCTCAGAGCCAGATTAATCAACCACACTACTGACCAAGGTACGGTCCATATAGTACCCCGACTCTGTTGACCCCTGTCGAGCCTTGCTGGGATTTTAGGCCCTGGCATGCCCCCCGTCGGTTCTCCTCCAGACGCTATTGTTTCCCAATCCTGCCTTGCTAATTC
>JAJKFI010000147.1:895473-959647 GCA_029204185.1 Lerista edwardsae | reverse complement strand
GCCGACCCCCAGAAACCGGGTGCCCTGGCAGTGGGGGAAATGCAATTCAGTGTTACTCTTGCCGCCCGCCTCTCCACACCCACAGGCCAGACTGGCATCGGGGCGGGGGTGGGGTGGCGAAGGTGCTACACTAAGAAGCTTGGGTGCCTCCCTCCCCCTGGCAGCTCGCAAGGCATCCTCCCCCCCCCTTGCTGGAAGCTCTGCCAAGGACTGGATCTCTCTTCCCTGGGCTTCCGGAATAGGCGAGAATTAGTTTTGCATTGGGGGGGGCCAACAGAGGGAGAGTCTGCCCAGCCCAGTGGCAGCCCGGCAACCCTGAGGAACTACCGGAGGGGGGCTTGAGTTCGAGGGACGACCACGCTGTGGCAGCCCTCGGCAGGCGGCTGGCACCGGGTCAGTGTGAAGTCATGGCAAGGCATTGCCCGTCCCCGGAGAGCCGGAGTCTGTCGTGGTTTCCCCTCCGCGCCAGACGGGTTGGCAGCCGGCAGCAGCCAGGGCTCGGGCGGGCAGCGGGCAGCGTTCCCATCCCGCCCTGGACCGAGCGGCCTTCCGAGGTCTGGCTTGGCTCGTGGTGAGCCTGAGGCCCCCCCCCCGGCTGCCAGCTCTGCCAGACCCTTTCCGGGCAGCTGTGGGGGTGGCCGGCGGAGGAGCTGGGCTTGGAGAGGCTTTGGGGCCTCTGCGCTGGGGTGCCGGGAGCAGGGGGGTGCCAACCGACTTACCAGGCGGCACTGGGGTACCAGTCGGTCTCTGAGTCCCGTTGGTGGCTTTTGGAGCCATCTCTGCTTACTCTGGGGCAGAGAGAGGAATCTCCAGTGGCTGAGCATTTGCGGGGTGTCTGCGTCTTGGGCAGGGTTGGACCCTGGCATGTGGCACCCGGCTGTGGAGCCCTGCGGACCTGGTGACATTCTGGGGTCCAGTTTTTGGGGGTTCACTTCCCTGCATTGACCCACTTGTAAGCCCAGCGTCCCCCTTAAGGGTGTGGTTAGCCCCCCCCCTAAAAAGTGGCTCATGGATGCCCTCTCTCGTCTTCAATCTGTCTCATGCTTTTTGTGGTGTGCTTTAAAACAGTTATCTGGGGAGGGTTGGGGGGGTCCATAGTGAAACCCACCCATCGCCCCCCCCCCACCCTCGATTCCAATTTTGGCCAGATGAGGAGGAGGCCTGTCGCAGAGTACCTCTCTGCTCCATGCCGTTCCAGCGTGGCCGGTTGTGTGCTTGTGGTGCAGTCTCGTGCAGCTTGTAAGGCCCTTGGGGCAGAGACTGGACCAGTTTGTTCTTGTCCTTTTGCACAGCACCCTTGCAAAGCAAACTGCCCTTGTGCTGGGGACGGCTGTGTCTTTCCGTGCCATCGTCAGTCCTGAATTTCCGTGTGATGAGATGAGTTGGCCTACAAGTAGTGTTGGGGATCGTTGAGAAGGACCCTTGGTGCCTTCAGCCCTTCCCCCCCCCCCGGGGATGGGGCACCCCACCCTGCCTGATCCCCAGAACCACCCAGGCTCACCCCAAGACATTCTGTGTGGTGCAGTCTCAAGATGTGCCCCAGACACTGTGGCAGGGTGAGTAGGGAGTTGCCCCTCTTGGGGAGCTGTGTGACGAAGATCTGCCTTGGGGTTGGCCTTCGACCCTTGTTCCTTCCTGCAGGTCTTTCCTTCCTGAGAGGTTTGGTGTCTCGTGGTGACGGCAGGGGATCGGGGCCACAGTTGGGTGGTGCGCTTTGGGCGGAGTGAGCGCAGAGCGGGCACCGTGTGTCCGTGAGACGGTCCTGAGCTCCGCAACACACACCTCCACCAGCCACCCGTCCCCCGGGGACCCTGCGGTGGGCTGTCCACCGTGTCCCCAGGCCGGTGGGAGTGTTGCAGGGTCAGGCACTCAGCACCTGGCTGGCCAGCACCACGGAGCAGCCCCTGCAGCGGGTCTTGGCCTTTGGGCGGCCAGGGTGTGATTGCAAGGGTCGCATCCTGCGCCTGGTTTCCCGCCTCGTCCCCTTGCTGGCTGGCTGGAGCTGCTACCCTGGAAGGGATGTCAGTTCAGCTGTGACTTGGCCGGAGGATTTCCTTTCGGAGGGACTCCAAGGGCACCTCTCAATTCCGCTCCCCCGTCCGACGGCACCTTGCGTGTTTCTTGGCACAAAGAAGGAGTCTGCTTCGGAGATGTCTTTGCGTGGATCTGGGGTGGCCTTAAAGCTCTTCCGTGCCGAAGGTGTTTTATGGGCCCACCTAGCAGAGGCGGATCTAAAGGGGGGGCAAATCTGTAAGTTTTGCAAGAAGCCTGACCTTGCAGTGGAAAACACTCCTCTCCTGCACTGTTCTACCCAGTCCTCACAGGGAACAGCAACATCTTACTGGCTTGCTTACTGGCTAAAGCAGCAAGGGAGAGGAGGGATTTACATGACAGGGTAAGGCTCCTTGCAACACTTAGAGCTTTGCCCGCCCCTTAGATCCGCCTCTGCCACCTAGAAGCCATCCCCACTGGAGGAGGTGGAGTCTGTGTTCTTGTCTGTGGGTCTTGTGTGGGGCTGAAGCCCTCTCTTCCCATCTCACCCCCCCCCCCCCCGTTAATATTTCCTAGCGTTTTACTGGATTGCTGGAAGGGCCTATTTTTGACAGATGATAATGTCAGATAGGGGTATTTAGAGAGTTCTAAATACCTAGCAAGTATTTAGCCTGCAGAACTCCTTGCTACAGGATACGGTGATGGCTTCTGGCCTGGATGCCTTTAAAAGGGGATTGGACAGATTTCTGGAGGAAAGGTTCGTCACAGGTTACAAGCCATGATGGGTATGTGCAACCTCTCTGAATGTGCAAGGGAATGGCCACAGGATGCAGATCTCTTGTTGTCTTGTGTGTTTCCTGAGGCGTCTGGTGGGCCACTGTGAGATGCAGGAAGCTGGATTAGACGGACCTTTGGCCTGGTCCAGCATAGGGGCTCTTTTGATGTTCTTATAAGAAAACAGTTTTATTTTTTTCATGGGTTTTGGTGTTTTCCAAAAGTAGAAGTGCAGAAAGTGGTATTATGTGTTGGGCACCATGCCCGCTTACATTATAATTAGAAATACCAGCTACCAATCAATCAACAGTATTTATATACTGCTTTTCAGCAGAAAGTTTACAAAGCGGTTTACATGCAAAAAAATAATAGTCAAGTCAAATGGCTCCCTGTCCCAAAAGGGCTCACAATCTAAAAAAATGCAGAACACCCCCAGCAACAGCCAATAGAAAAGACACTGCGCAGGGGTGAAGAGGGACAATTACTTACTCTCCTCCTGCTGTATATAAGAGCAACACCACTTGAAAAAGTGCTTCTTACCTGGTTAGCAAGGGTTCTGAGACAGACTGCCTATACCTTTAACCATTGTATAGCAGAGGGAATTTGGCAGGGTTTCAAAACCTGCACCTGCCCAAATTCCCTCTTCTATACAGTGGTTTAAAGGTATGGGCACTCTGTCCCAGTTTGTATCAGGAAACTAATTATAATTATGAATTATAATTCCTTAAAAAGTGTGTTAGATAGATGATATAGTGTCAGCAAAAGGAGCAACAGTCGTTACCCTGCATTGAATAAAAACCAAATAAAACTGGGTGGTTTTTGCAGATTTTGGGTTTTTTACAACTATGGTTACCAGATGCAAACCGGGACAGTGCCTATACCTTATACCTTGGACAGATTATACGAATGTCGGATTCTGGGTGTCATTTATTCGGTCTCATAAGACTTGGTGGAAAAGCTGGGATGACGATGAACTAAAATGCAAAGAATCAATATGGTGTAAACACCTTTTAATGTATTGAAAATCTTGCTTTTCTTCCCTTTTGAGAACCACTTCCTGAAAATGAATATTAATGGTTTAAAGGCTCGCTTGGGTCACCCACTCCTGGAAGAGTTTCCCTGTTGCATCTCTGTGCGATAACCTGTTCCAGGTAGCAGATTGGTGGAGGAGCGCCCATCTTTGTCCGCCTAGTTGCCTCCAGTGATTCTTTTTCTCCTTCCTGGACTGAAAAAAGGAAGAGGAGGAGAGAGAGGAAGAGGAAATGCGGAGGGTGGGGGAGGGTGCTGAGTGAAGCATTGAAGCAGAGACAGGCGCATCATGAGCCAGGATGGGCAGGGCTTGGCGTGCCAATTCTGCTTTTGGGAAGTGTTGGGCTGACCCTGAGGTGGGAGACGGTGCCCGGGATAAGAACATAAGAAGAGCCCCTATGCTGGATCAGGCCAAAGGCCCATCTAGTCCAGCCTCCTGTATCTCACAGCGGCCCACCAGGTGCCCCAGGGAGGCACGAGACAACAAGATGCTTGCATCCTGTGGCCACTCCCTTGCACCCGGTACCAGTAGCCCACCACCTTTGTAAGGAGGTTGCACAACCCATCATTGCCTCTAGCCCACGATGGACCTTTCCTCCAGAAATCCATCCAATCCCCTCTTAAAGGCATCCAGACCAGATGCCATCACCACCTCCTGTGGCATTAACTACCCGCTGGGTCAAAAAGTACTTCCTTTTGTCTGTTTTAACTCTCCCAACCCTCAGTTTGAGCGGATGCCCCCTGGTTCTGGTGTTTTGAGAGAGGGAAAAGAACATCCCTCTATCGACTCTATCCCTTCCGTGCATAATTTTGCATGTCTCAATCATGTCCCCGCTCAGGCGCCTTTTTTCTAGACTGATAAGATAAGCCTCATCTTGCCACAACAGCTTCGGTTCTGGAGGGTTGGGCCAGTCTAATGGCACTGAACAGACCTAGGTGGGCAGGAGCTGCCACGGCCCCTTTGGCGGTCCCTCAGTCTCTCTCCACTTGATGCCCTGCCCGTCAGTGGCACACTCAGTTGCGTGGGCGGACTCTCTTCTGCAAAGGGCTGTGTTTGGATTTGCACGGGATTCTGCGAGAGCCTTGAATTCATCTGGGGTGTCACATTCACATGTGCACATCTGCCGACAGCGTGTGGCAAAGCTGCGCTGTGACCCAGTTTGCAGGCACATTTGCTTTGGGGATGCGCCGTTCTCCAGCCTGGAGCCCTCCCTGCTTTGTGTTTGCGCCCGTCACAGGCTCACATTCGCCCGCCAGTGACTCAGCCCGCTCTTCTCTCGGTTTCTCTGGGCTGGATGTTGTGAACTGTCTCCAAAGAGAAGTGCTGTATGGGCACTTGGGTTGGGTGATGCTTTGGTTCTTTGATGCCGGTTAATCAGCGACGATCCATTTGCGCGTGCATTTGGTGCGCTGGTTAAAGAGCTGTGCACATGCATCTGTGGATGTGGGTGTAAACCATCAAAGCCACATTGGCCCTGTTTCTGTGATAGGGTCTGCACGTTTGTCTCTTGGGAGGGGGGGCACACAGGACTCTGATCCAGTGGTGATGGTGGGAGGGGGACTCTAACAGGGAAGCAGCAGTTGGATGGGAGGAATCCAAATTGGGGGTTGTGGTTACACAGTGTGTGTTGTGGCCTTGTGCATTTTTGTTTACAACAAGCGCACAGCCTCCAATCCATGCAACCTGCATGTTGTGTATCTTGGCTTCAGGCACTGCCTGAAGTTGCAGTATCTTGTGGCAGTGAGTTCCGTAAGTTTGGGGAAAAATAACTTCCTTTTGCCTGCCCCAGATTTACCGCCTGGCAGTGCAATTGTGTGACCTGTGCTTCCCTGAATCCTGGAAGTTTGGCTGGGTTTCAACTGGAATTCTCGAGGTATTCGAGGAACTCTCGAGGAGGTAGCTGCCTTCCATTTCTCCTAGATGACTTCCTCCTTGTTGCTGTCCTTAAACCCTCCTCCTTTCAACGGAGCCTTTCAAGTTTGCTGCCTGGGAAAAGCAGACCGCCTCGTCTCTTGTGGCTCCTGGGGGCAACGGCCTGGTGCAGGCAAGGGGGAGACAGGCACCTCTCCCCGGAGGAGTGCTCTTGTGTCAGTCTTGGGGCTTGATTCTTCCCCTTTAATTGTCTTAAAGCTCCCAGCAATCTCTTTAAAGCTTTCCAAAGCTGCTTAGCTATGATAGCTATAGCAGGCGCTACGACACTTCTCTCGCTTTTGATTGTGCTTGAATGCAAAGCTCCCGCAGACTCTTTTAAAGGGAGACGTGCTTGTTTCTCGGAGAGAGGCGATCTGCCTGTTTCCAAGCGCAGGGGAGGAAGGCACCACCAGGGTCTAGACCGCAAGCCCCTGCAAGCCTCAGAGGGCTGCAAATTAACCTGCCAGCCTCCCCGAGCATCGCTGGGGCTGCCAGGCTCCTCAGAGTCTTCCAGGTCGGGGCTGTGTGCAAGCCCCATGCTGTGGATCCCGCTGTAGACTGAGGGTGTAGTTGGCTTATTCACTGTCCCTGATGGCTGCTGCAGGTCTAGGTTTGCAGCTCTCCTTGCTTTTTTCGCCTCTGCAGACACACAGAGTGGCGGGGTGGGGGAACCAGAAACAGTGGCTTTTGAACATGCAAAGTGCATCAGAAGAACATCAGAAGAGCCCCCATGCCGGATCAGGCCAAAGGCCCATCCAGCCCAGCTTCCTGCCTCTCACAGCATCCCACCAGATGCGTCAGGGAGCACAGGAGACGACAAGACACCTGCATCTTTTGCCACGCCCTTGCACCTGGCGTTCAATGGGAGGCTACTTCTAAAACCAGGTGAACCAGGAGATTGCACCACCCATCATGGCCTGTAGCCTGCGATGGACTTTTCCTCCAGAAGTCGGTCCAATTCCCTTTTAAAGTAACCTAGGCCAGATACCATCACCACCTCCTGTGGCAAGGGGTTCCACAGATTAATTACATGCTGGGTTAAAAAAAAAATCATTTTATCTGTTCCAAGTCTTCTGGCACTCGGTGGCTGTTCCTGGTTCTTGTGAGAGTGGGAAAAGTCCACCCTTCTATCTGTCCATCCCCTGTATAATTTTCTGTGTCTCAGATGCAGAATCATAGGTGCTCTGTACTGTTGGGGCTGACCCTAGACCTCCCAGCATGGGAAGGGGTGCCCCAAATGCTGCACTCGTTTCCTGGTATTCCCCAGACTGGAAGAGGAAGGGACGGTGGGAGAGGAAGAATGGCTGAGCCCCACTGCCTGCCCCTGCCCCACCCGACAGCTGCTTCCCTTGGGGCTCTCAGCCGCTTCCTGCTGTAGGACTCAACTCTTGCCCTTTTTATTTGGGAAAAGGCTCCAAGGAGCAAAGCTGGCCCCAGAGTGCTGCATCATGGGATTTGTAGTCTTTTCTCTCTCTGCATTGAGACTTGGGATTGTACAGGATGCACCTGTGGCAGCCAAATGTTGTTGCCAGCCATGAATCTTTGCAGCCCCAGGTGTGTGTGTGTGTGTGTTATCAGCTACACCAACAACATTTGTGTGGTGTGTGTGTGTGTGTGTGTGTGCTCTGACTGATAGGAACAGGCTGGGCCCCCCTCCCCCTCCTCGCTGTTCAAAGGCATTTCCAAGCTGAATAATGCAGAAGCTCTAACATATGCAGATTGACAACTTCGATTCCTGGGGGGATCCTGGTCTTTCCTAAATGCAGCACAAGAGATGCTTTGATAACCACACATCTGCAGCAGAGGAGGAGCGGGGCGTGGAGAGGGCTCACCTTTCCCTGGGCTGTGAAGCAGGTGGGAAGCAGGTGGGATCTCTGCTCATTCCTCAGTGGTGCTCTTCTCAGGTGACTTCAGAAGGCACCTTTGTAGCGCCTTAACTCCTCCAAACTGCCCACCTGGACGAAGCAAACTGTCCACCTTGCTCAGAAGCGGCCAGCCAGGTGTCCCTTGGGGTGAAGGACAGAAAGCCAGTGGCCTCCTCTGTCTGTGTACCTGAAGTTCAGCAGGAGGCTGTACACAAGAAAAGGATTCAGGTATCTTAGTGGCCCAGGAGCTGAACATGAGCCACCCGTGTGAGGCTGCAGCAAAAAAAGCGAATGTGATGCTGGCTGGCTTGCATTGACTGAGGCATCCAGTCCAGATCACGAGCAGCGATGTTTCTGTGCTGCTCTGCACTAGTCCGACCACACGTAGAATACTGTGTCCTGTTTTGGTCACTTCCTTTTAAGGAGGACATTGATCAGCTGGCCCAGCTGGCCCCAGAGGAGGGGTCTGCAGCAAAGGTGGTTCTGGAAACCCAAGTCCTAGGATTAAAAGAGCCTGGAGAAGGGAAGAGAGGCGGAGAGGCGAGAGTATCTGTAGGGCTGTGACACAGGAGGACTCGCGCTTCGTGGTTAGTGATGGCAGGACTAGCATCAGTGGACTGAAACTCTGGGGAGGGAGATTTAGGGTAGCCACGAGGAAGGATTCCTCACTGTTTGGGCTGTCTGGCACTGGGCAGCCTGCCTGGCAGAGCGATGGGGTCTCCCTCACTGGGGGTCTTCAAACAGAGGCTGAAGCCCAGCTGACATGGGTGCTGTAGCAGCTGCTGCACTGAAGAAGGGGTTTGTAGAAAGTTTGGGGTGGAAAGGACCTTGGAGACCCCACAACTGCATGAGGCGGGCTGTTCCAGTGGAGAGCACAGATACTTGACATGGGCATGGGTTAGACAATCTCTAGGGGTTCCTTCCAACCTATGTCTGGCTAGCTCTCAATGTGGAGATGCGGTTTGGCTGTCTGGGCAGCCACCTGATTTAACTGGGCAAAGGTGCACTTTTAAAAGTGACGCTCCTCTTATTTTTCGCAGCACAGTGTCTTTTTTCCCCAGTAGCTGTTTGCTGGGTCTTCTGCATCTTTTTAGATTGTGAGCTGTTTTGGGACAGGGAGCCATTTAATTGTTTGAGTTCTGTCTATAAACCGCTTTGTTAACTCTTTGTTGTTGTTGAAAAGTGGTCTATAAATACTCTTAATAATAATCTAAAGGGGTTAATGAGCCGATTAGTTGCCTGAGCTTAGTTTTGACTGATGGTTTAAATTTTGCATTGGATTGAAAATCTCGGCTCTGGAGCAAGCCAGTAGTTGGAGAATGCATGTAGATGTTGTGTATTGGGCATCATCTTAAAAAGAGGCATCCCCTTCTAAGTGGGGGAAAGGGAGGATGCCTCTTTAGAGATGCAGCTACACCCAAAATAATAATGATAATAATAATTTTTTTAAAGCGGCAGATTAATTGGGGGAAAGCCTTTGAGGCAATTAAAATGTTCTTTAACCAACGAAGCTGACCGATTTAAGCGTTCGGCTCTGCTCATAGTGGCTGATGGATCCGTCGTGCATGTATTCGTTGTGTGCTGTCAGCCCCGAACGTCCGGCCAAGCAGCTTCCTTGGGTAACCCCCCTCCCCCAGCCCCTTCCCTTGCAGCAGTGTCTGTTTGTGTGGGGCCAGGATTGGGCCAACATTTCCTGGATGGGAGGCAAACGAGAAGCATTTCCCTGAGCTGATGATGTGCTGGTCTCGCCTCCTTCCACTCCCTCGATTGGAAACAGAGGAGGAGCCTGCAGAGGAAGTGTGGAGGAGCATTGGAGACATTCTAGCCCCCTCCTCTCCTGCCCCAGGCCCTTCTTACCTTTCCAAGGTGTGAAAGGAGCAGTGGAGGTGGGTGGAAGAGGCCGCCCTATCTATTGCCTGAGGCAACAGCCTCAGCTGGCCTTCTGGATGAGCCCGGCACAAGGTTATTCGGGTGCAGTGAGACGTGGCAGCTTCTGTTGGAAAGTGCGTGTTTAACTGACCACATTCCTTGAACCAGGGGCTAGAGAGGCTCCCAGCAGGGGTCAGTTGAGCTGCTGGAGGAGGCTCGGAGCTTCCTTATTTTGACGCCTCCACGTCAGTCAAAGGGGACGGGTGAAAAAGCCCAGCATGCTGTAGGAAAAACGCAGATTAGCATCTGACATCCTCCTGCGCAGTCTCGGCCAAGAGGAAACTGTTCTTCCTAGCGAGAACAATGCCCAAATCAATGGCCCTTTTGGAGTTGGCGCACCTCCTTTGGAAAAGATGCGTTGGCCAAGACACCTGCTGCGGTGGGGTGGATCAGCCACACACGAGGCTCCTCGGAGTGCTCGGGAACCTGCGCACGTCCTGTGACTTGCGACCACCCCTGAGCAGCTGCGCATGAGGTTGTAGCCTGATGCCTGGGGAGTGACTGGATGCTTCCGTTTTTTGCAGGCTGCAGGGGAACGGGGAATGTCGGTTGCCCCTATGAATTCCTTGCCCATAGAAACAGGCGCAGGGCCCACGTTGTTGCCGTGACCTGTCCAGAGATGACCACGCAGGCTTGGCTGCGCACCACATTTTAGGGACATGTTAATTTGCCTCCCACATTGTGGTCCTGCTTGCAAATATGCTGCCGATTCGGGGCTCGCGTCTGCTCGGATGTCCCTAGAAGGCCCCCTTTCAGAGCTGTGCCCCCTCAGTTCCCGCCCTGAGGTCTGGGACGACTGTGGCCGTCTGGGGCCCAGACCCTGACTTGCACACTTGCACGCGGCCACGCTTCGTGCGGAGGTAAGCCCGCCCCTGGCTGGCTCCTGTGTTTCCCTCTCCGGTGCTCCCTGCTTCCAAACCTGCCGCCTTCTCTCCCCGCCTGGCGGGAAGCCCCCTCTTCTGCGGCTGTCAGTTAATTCTGGGTTCCCTGATTCTATTTGATCGCTTTAATAACTTCCTTCTCAGGCAGCCACGTTTTAATGAAAGCCGGAGAAGGCAGCGCAGTTGGAATACTCGCCGCGTTCTGGCGGCTGATCCTCCTCGTGGGCAGATGCCTGGCAATCGGAGACCGGCTGGGACCTGAGGCAGGGTTGCCCAAAGCTGCCCCGTTGGCGGGTGGCCCTGAGGCACCAGCTCAGTTGGCCCCATGGATGGGCCGGCCCAATGTCAGGCTTCTGCTGGGGGGAAGCTGATGTTCTCTGGTGGGGAAGTGGAAGGAAGCTTCGGAATGATATTATCACGGTGAACTTCCAAGGCGCCAAAAGAGTTTCTCCTGGCAAGTGCGTCAAGCCACCCTGGGCAGTGGTGGGAGGGAAGTCTTGCTCCATTCTTTGTTTCCACTACGGAAGCCTGTTTGCTCCTCCCCCCACCCCACCATTGTGTAGGGACCTGGCATGAGACAGCGGGAGATGACAACCGTGGGGATGGCTCTTGTTCATGATCCTCAAATACCAGAGTTGGAAGTTGTCCTAGAGGTCATCTAGTCCAACCCTGTGACTCTTGTTTTAGGTCTCTCTGGTGGGGGGGTGAAAGGAAGGACAGGCAGCTGGATTGGAGGGGGCACCCGAGGGGGTTCGGACTAAAGAGAGGGAGCACTGTGGTCATGGGGTTCATCAGGCAGATTTGGAGTCTCCGGAGCCCCAGGTTTCTCCATTCAGGGGCATGGAAAATATCGGAAGTAAAACCTGCCAGTTTGACTTGCTCCCAGGGAAAACTGTTGTGGATCGGTGCCTTCGTTGAGCCATCAATCGAACAATGAAAGCTGTCTCTGAGGAAGACACAAGATCTTCTGCAGAAATGAGCAAGCCGCCCCTGTCTGCCGGTGGGAGGTGCTCCAGGTGACATTTGCTACCTCTGAGCCCAAAATGTTATAAAAAGCAACTTTTTTTTTTTTAAAAGAGAAATGTGTTGGCCAATAAACTGGGCAAGTTGAGTCAGTGCAACAGGGCTTTCCTTGATGGCTGTGGCTGATGCAGTGATTGGAGGCTGCTGCATCCCAGTTAACGAAGGAAGTGTTAACGAATGGGCCACAAGCAGTGAAGTGAGGAGGTTTGTAGCTGTTGGGTCTGCGGGAAAGAGGGGAGGCGAGTCTTTGCTGCGGAATTGGGAGCCTCTCGTCCCAGCGCGCCTGCAGCTCCGGATTGAAACCCTGGGGCGTCTCCGAAATTGTTTGCTAAATTGCCTCCTCTTGTCAGAATAATGCGGCTCTGCAGGGCATCCTGCTGCCCGAACTAATTGGAAGGGACACTAACGAGACTTTCTGAGCCGGGGTAGAGGGAGCTGCTCCTTGCTCTTGTCTTCGGAGATGCACCTGTGCTGTCACTCTGGGACCCCGCTGCAGCTCAGCTCCTGCGACGAACGCAAGCCTCCCTCTGCCGGGTCAGAGAAAACTCTCCTGTCAAGCTGGATGCTCTCTGGAAGCCCCGGAGCCGCTATGACGGCTCTGCCTCTTGTTGCTCTCAGCACCTGCAATTCCAAGGTAAACTGCCCCTTACCTTGGGTACCAGGGAGAGCCTCTCCTGGTTGCTTGTCAAAGCTGAGATGGTTTTTGGAGGCCTTCTGAGACCCACGGAGGCCAAAGAAAGCCTCAGAAAGCCACTTCCAGTTTGCTTGTCAAACTGGCTACAGAGTCACGTATCACCCATGCAGTGGTGTCATTCGAATGATTTAGGAACAGGAACTCACTTTTGATTGGCACTTGTCGGGAACCCGGAACCAGCCACGGAGCCCGTTAGGATCCGGAATGCCCGTTCCGGTCCGTTCCCCCTGAATGACATCACTGCCTTCGCCCCCCTAGGGATCCGGAGTCGCTCCCTTTAACCCTCTGAGTGCCGGCCAGCCAAGAAGAAAAGCTCTTTGCAGAGGAATCGGGAGGGGGGAGGAGGGAGAGTGAAGTGGGCGGAGTCAGCCCTAATTTTAACAAGTGGAACTGAGTTCCCCCCGCGTTCCCCCTGCATGACATCACTGCCCCCGTGGATAAAAACGGCGGACTGTAGAATGTGCTCCTTTCCCTTTCTTCAGGCTTTTCAGCTGTTCAGACTATGTTAAAATGCCAGGCGTGGCGTTCTGTACCTCTTCTGATGGTGCACCCCATTTTAAAGTGCCTTTTATTCTAGGCAGAACCCCATGCAAGAAATGAGGACCGTTTTGGTGCGGACAGGGACACACGGCCCACTCCCCAGCCGCAGCCCGTTTGGAGAAGTGAGGTTGGAGGGCGGAGCTGCAGGGAGGAGCTGAGAGTTTTAAAAAAGAGCAGAGATTTGGCCTGGGGTGGCTTCTCCCTGAAAGAGAGTCCGAGGCTGTGGGGTGTCCGAGGCTGCGTCCGAGGCTGGTGGGGTGCACAAATCTGCAGCCATCCTGTGGCGCTGGCTGAGAGATCGGAGTGCTCCGGGCATGTGGTGTCAGTCATCTGGACAACAGCCTTGCAATAGAGAGGCTTCCTAACTGGAGCAAACGTTCCCAGGTCTGCATCTCAGCCGCCGCCTTTGCTTGTGTCCATGTTTTAGTGGGGACATCCACTAAAACTGAGTGTTGGGAGAGTTAGAACGGATAAAAGGAGATGCTTTTTTACCCAGCGGGTCATTAATCTGTGGAACTCCTTGCCACAGGAGGTGGTGACGGCATCTGGCCTAGGTGCCTTGAAAAGGGGACTGGACAGATGGATGAAGGGAAAGTCGAGCATGGGCTACAGGCCATGATGGGTGGTGCAACCTCCTTACGTTAGTGGTCAGCTGCTTCAGAATGCCAGGTGCAAGGGAGTGGCAACAGGAAGCTGGTTGTCGTGTGTGCTCTCTGAGGCTTCTGGTGGGCCGCTGTGAGATACGGGAAGCTGGACTAGAAGTGTCTTTGTTGTGGTCTAGCGGGGCTCTTCCTACGATACCTTGAAAACTGGCTAGATCAGAACCTTCCTTTGCATTTGAGAAGCGCCTGCTTCTAGTCGGCAGTTCACACACGGCGGTGTGCTTGATCGGGACTGCAAGACACTGCGGCATCCCTCGCAAAAATGCCCTCTCGGGTCCCTTCCAGATTTCAAAGGCCGTCTCCTTGGAGATGGCTGGAGACGGAGCCCAGCCAGTTTCCATCGCGCTCCAGATCTGACGCGGTGACACCTCCTCGGCCTGCCAAGGAGCAGCGGCGGAAACTGGGCAGCCCTGCGCGGCTTGGCCCGAAAAAATGGTGTGTCAGGCCTGGCTGCGACCAGTTCCCCGGCCCAGAAGCGAGGTCTGCTTGGCAGCGTGCATTGGGGGGCCTGGAGCCGCCCTGAGTCCTCCGAGCAGAGCGTGAATCCTCCCCCCCTGTCCTCTGGCGTGTGCAGCTGTAATTCGGTTTGTCGGCCCTCTTGTAGCATCTGGGTTGACCTGGGAAGGGGGCCTCTGTTGCTAGGCGATCAGCTTTCTTGGCCCTTTCCCTCCTCGGAGCGATGGCGGTGAGCAGTGTTTAATTTCAGCCAGTCTCAGGACGAAAAGTCTGGACGAAGAAAGACATCCGAGCACATTCCTGCTTTTGGAGGGGGGGACAGGGGCGGGGGGGGGGGGAAAGGCAACCTGAAGCCCTTCAAGCAGTGCTTCTCAAACTTTTAAGCGCCGGGACCCACTTTTTAGAGTCTGTCTGGGACCCACCGGAAGTGATGTCATGGCCATAAATTGCCACCATTGTGACGCCAAAGCCTGCTGCTTTCCTGAGAATGCAGCAAGAAATTGGGCTATTGCTCAGCCATTTTCCAATAGCAAAGTGAATCGGAAAGGGGAAGAAAAGCCCATTTACAAGCTTGACACAAGCAAAACAGCCACACAGTCCTCCCCGTTTCCAACATCCCATCTTCCCATATTTTCAGTATGGCTGCCCTGCAATCCACCTGAAATTGGCTCAGGACCCACTCTAGAGGCACTGTGTCCAGTGGTGTCATTCAAATGATTTAGGACCAGGAACTCACTTTTGATGGGCACGTCTCGGGAACCAGCCACGGAGCCCGTTAGGATCCGGGACGCCCGTTCCGGTCCGTTCCCCCTGAATGACATCACTGCCTTTGCCCCCCCTAGGAATCCGGAGTCGCTCCCTTTAACCCTCTGAGTGCCGGCCAGCCAAGAAGAAAAGCTCTTTGCAGAGGAATTGGGAGGGGGGAGGAGGGAGAGTGAAGTGGGCGGAGTCAGCCCTAATTTTAACAAGTGGAACTGAGTTCCCCCGCGTTCCCCCTGCATGACATCACTGACTGTGTCCCCTGGCGGCGGCCTGGGTGGTTCAAGCCCAGGGCCCTGCTGCTTCCTTGTCTGAGCTGGGGAAGGAGGGAGAACGCTGCTGCCTGGCCTCTTGTATCAGCCGAGGGCAGGAATGGTGCACCTTCCCCTCCCCCATATCGTGCACCTTTCAGTGACTGGGAGTTAATGCACATTGGACTCCAGAGTTCCAGGCTGCCACCTCTAGGGTGGTGGGGGGCAAGGACTGAGCGGGCCCCCTACCTTCTCCCTGTGGGCCTGGGAAAATGAGGAGCTTCTCATTCGTGCAGTGCAGTAAGGAAGGCCTCTGAGCATATGCAGAGAAGATTTTTCTCTGCACATCCCTGCGTATTGTATAGACTGCCCGGACACCTCTGCAGGGGGCACGTTCAGGTCTGAGGCCAGCCGCTTTGTGGATGAGCAGTGGACAGTGGCGACCGTATCTGTGCCGGGACAGCCAAGCCCCCCCCAAGTGTCTGCCGGGCATCCCTGGCACAGCCTGGCGCCCTGGCAAAGCGCACTGCTGGTGGGCCAGTCTCTAGCCTCTTGCCCCTTCCCAGGCATCTTCTCGGGGCTTCCAACCTGCTCCTGTGGTCGTCTTTTTTGCTGTCCTCCATGTTCCAAGTTCCCTGCCGGCTGGCTGGGAGGTATTAGTCAGCCCCGGGAAACAGGGGAGCGATTGTGCGTGGCTCTCCTCCTCCTCCTCCTCCTTGGAGTAGTGCTTGGCAGCTGAGTGCGTCTTGCTGCGATGAAAAGATCTGAGCTGGAGCATGGGAGACTCCACTCGCTCGGAAAGGCCCGTCGAGGTGGGGTTGGGGTGCGGCTTTTCCTGGGCCACGCAACTGCCTGGTCTGGGCTTGCCTTTTTGAATGGCCGCAGCTCCACGCACGTAGAAAAGCAGCCTGTCAGGGAGGAGGCTGGCTAGGCAGAACCGTTCTTCTTGATGGCTCTTTGCAAGCTGGGAGGAAACAGGCTTTCCAAGCATTTCCAACGCAGCTTTCCCTTCGCTCTGGAGTGGCTCAATGCATTTCAGAAACAAACAAACCAGAACAGCTTCGTGTGGCAGAACGTATAAACCGCTCCTCCTCGGAGCGGAGCTTTCTTGGCTATTTATAGAGCACGTCATAACATCGAAGAAGTGTTTCCCCCCCCAATCTTTGGCTGTGCTTATTCCTGCCTCCAGAGGCAGATTGAGCTGCGGGGATGTGCCCAGGGCCACGAAGTGAGTTGGTGGCCGAGGTGGGGGCTCAGTCTGACCTTGAGCAGCTGCCCCGGTTTGTGTCTGCCATCCCAGCCTCTGTCCGTGTGCCGTTTGCTGGGCTATCAGTGGCAGCGCATGGCAAGATCTGCCGCCATTGGCCTCCGTAGGACTGCGCCAGAGGTGGTGGTCGTAGTATCGTTCCCGTGTTGCAGACGGGGCAAAGTGAAGCTGAGGGGCTGGTCGAAGGCCACCCGACGACTTCAGGACGGGGAAGAGATTTGAACTGGGGAGGTCCTGATTCAGCCACTGTCCTCCTCCTGCGCAGAGTGGACTGGAGACGTTAAGGTCCTCCGTGGGTCATAGGGGCAGGCACCGAGGGCGTGATCCAGTGGTGTCATCTAAATGATTTAAGAACAGGTACTCACTTTTGATTGGCACGTGTCGGGACCCGCCCACCGGAAGTGACGTCATAAGCCGGAAGTGAGGTCGTGGCAGGAAGGGACATGGAAAAAGCCCTTTTTGAGGCCTCAGACGATTTTAAACTGACCCAACAGTTGCAACAGTATCCCACAGCACCCCCAGAACATGTGAAGGAGGCCTGGCATCATGTTAAAGTGACCCAACAGTTCCAAAACCCCAGAGCAGCTCATTTTTCAGAGGCAAGGCAAGGCTCCGCTCGCTGCCTGCCTGCCTGCCTGGCTCTGAGAACGTGCAGGCAACTCAAACGTGCAGGGAATTCAAACGTTGCAGGGGGCGGAGTCTAGAGTGGGTGGGCGAATGGGCGGGGCCAGCCGTAATCCTAGGAACCGGTACTCGCGTACCCCCGCGTACCCCCTGCATGACATCACTGGCGTGATCCTTGCCTGGAGTTGGGCCGGCGCAGTTAGGCCAGCAAAGTTTGGCCGGCCCACGGGCCACCGTAAAGCGCGTTTGGACCACTCTTGGAGTCAGGGTGGGTGGCGCAGGTCTGTGTGCTGGCCTCCCTGACTCTGAGAGCGGCCCAAACATACTTAACAGTGTCCCTTGTGCTGGCCAAACTTGGTTGGCCTAACTGTGCTGGCCTAGCTCTAGGTTAGGGTTGCCCCCTCAGTCTGCAGTCCTGAGCACACTTACCTGGGAGCAGCTCCAGTGAGAACGGGGTGACTTCTGAGTAGACGCAGGGAGGATGGTGCTGTGGGGAATGTGGTGCTCTCAGGGGTCTCGCTGGGTCCCATCTAGGAAGCCAACTGTCCCGTGATCTGTGCCCTGCTTCTGCGGTCTGCTGCTGAGCTTTCCTCCCTGGTTGACGTTCTTGCACCTTTCTGGGGTGGCAGGAAAACGAGCAGACTTGCTGTGACCGACAGGGGTGAGGAGGTTCTGCAGAGGGACAGACCCCTGGCTGGGCCGTGGGCATTACATGCTTTTCCCGGTGCCTGCCTGGTGCCTGGGGCGTCCCTTGAACTCGTGTCCTCCTGAACTAGCCTTGGCTTGCCCGCATGAGAGCCTGGCTTGGGGGGCCAGTGTGGCCTCTTGCCCGGGGCCAAAAGGGCGGCCACGTGACGGACTGGCAAAGAGCTTGGCAAAGAGCTGGATTGTGAAAGGTGCTGCAAGTGTTTCTGGCACTGAGCCGAATCTCTGGCTGGGCAGGGAAGGCCCAGGGAGCTGTTCCGGGGATTGGAGCGTAGAGCGGCAGAGAATGTTCTTAGTGCGACTTTGCAGGCTCAGCTTTTCAGGTGGAGACGTACCCAAACACCCCCCCCCTTCCCACAAAGCACTACTGTGAAATTGTTTGTGCACACCTTGTGAATTGTGCCTTAATTTGAACCAGCCACGGTTTGAGCATATGATGCTGTCTGACGCGGCTCCATCTAACCCGCAGCTTGGGGGTTCTCCTGGATTCACAGCTGCACCTGGAGTCTCAGGTGTCGGCGGTGGCCAGGGGAGCCTTTGCTCAGCTTCGGCTGATCCGCCAGCTGCGACCGTACCTGAGCTGTGCGGACCTGGCCACAGTGACCCACGCCCTAGTGACATCTAGATTAGACTATTGCAATGCGCTCTACGTGGGGCTGCCTTTGAAGACGGTTTGGAAATTACAACTAGTACAGAACACGGCTGCTCGGGTGGTTGCTGGGGCACGTTGGTTTGACTCTGTCGAGCCGCTGCTTCGGCGACTACACTGGCTGCCGGTTCTGTTCCGGGCCAAATTCGAAGTGCTGGTGTTGACCTTTAAAGCCCTTTACGGCTCGGGCCCAGGGTATTTGAGGGACCGCCTCTTCCCATATAATCCGACCCGTACTCTGAGGTCATCTGGGGGGGCTCTTTTGACTGTGCCGCCACCAGGAGAGGTGAGAGGGGTGGCGGCCAGTAGGAGAGCCTTCTCGGCGGTGGCACCCCAACTTTGGAATACCCTCCCCTTGGAGTTAAGAACTGCTCCCTCTTTGATGGTATTTCGGCAGGGCGGGGGCTGAAGACCTTTTTATTTCAGCAGGCTTTTAGTTGCTGACAGGCTGGCTGGCTGGCTTTTTTGCATTCTTTTTATATATTTTATGATCCTAGGGATTAATTTGTTTGTATGTTGTATTTTTAATATTGTTTTTATTGTCTTTTAATACTGTTTTTAATTGTCTTTTATTGTGTTTTAACCTTGTAAATGCCGCCTTGAGGGCCTTTGTGGCGGAAAGGCGGGGTATAAATCAAATAAATAAATAACAATAAAATAAAAATAATAACCCTCTCTTGCCTGCTCTGGCTGGCAGCCGCTGCCCAGGATAGAACCTGTGGCCTTCTACACACAGACTGGGGGCTCTACCAACGAGCCAGGGCCCCTCTCCTGCAGTTCTGCTGCGTGTCTTTGATCTGTAAGCTCCTTGCCGGCAGAGACCACTTCTGGACGCGGTTGGCTTTTGCCTCGGCTCCTTGGAGACGGTTGGGCCTCCCAGCTCTGTCGCCTCACACTCAGTGATGCTTGATGCTGTGCCGAGAGCTCTCAGGACGCTGCTGTGCATCTGGCTGCAGTGGAGAGCCAATTCTTTCTTGTTAAAGAGCCATCCCCCCCTCCTCATTTTTGGGGACGCTGTCCAAGGTGAAAGGGTGCATGCGCGGAGCACCGAGCATGCGCTGCCTCTTCTGCCGCCAGTGCCGTGAGCCCAGCACGGCTTGGGCTGCCCTGCCGCCTTTGAAAGACGTGAGTCACGCTCCAAAAATAACACAAATAAGTGGCTTTGGAAACGGGAGGAGCGTTTCGTGTGTGCGCACGGTGGCTTTCGAGCGGCTTAAAAGGAGCCAGGGAGTGTCGGGCTCCTCTCTGCAGTTGTTGGCAGAGGACGGGTTAGAGGGAGTTCGGGAAGTGCGGGAAGAGCCCGAGCCGGGATTGGCAGCCAGGGATGCAGGGCGGCTCGGAACATCGGGTGTTATCAAGGTGTTGCCTCGGCTGCGCGAGTGGCCCAGCGGGGTCTGCGCTGCTGCCCCCTTGAAACGCACGCGGTGCCACAACCCGGCCTTGCACGATGGTGGTTCAGTTCAGTTTATTGTGTCCAGTTCTGGTCGCCGCACCTCAAAAAGGACATAGTGGAGCTGGAAAAGGTGCAGAAGAGAGCGACAAAAATGATTCCGGGGCTGGGGCACCTCCCTTATGAAGAAAGACTGCAGCGTTTGGGGCTCTTCAGCCTAGAAAAAAGGCGCCTGAGGGGGAGCATGATTGAGACATACAAAATTATGCATGGAAGGGAGAGAGTCGATAAAGGGATGTTCTTTTCCCTCTCTCAAAACACCAGAACCAGGGGGTTGGGAGAGTTAAAACAGATAAAAGGAACTACTTTTTTACCCAGCGGGTAGTTAATCTGTGGAACTCTTTGCCACAGGAGGTGGTGATGGCATCTGGTCTTGACGCCTTTAAGAGGGGATTGGATGGATTTCTGGAGGAAAGGTCCATCGTGGGCTATAGGCAATGATGGATTGTGCAACCTCCTTACAAAGGTGGAGGGCTACTGGTACCGGGTGCAAGGGAGAGGCAACAGGATGCAGGCATCTTGTTGTCTCCTGCCTCCCTGGGGCACCTGGTGGGCCACTGTGAGATGCAGGAAGCTGGACTAGATGGGCCTTTGGCCTGATCCAGCAGGGCTCTTCTTATGTTCTTATGTGGTTGAGGTGCTCTGCACACCTCGGGCGCCTGTTGGGCTTTGAAAAGGAGTCCCGCTCTGTTGTTGGTCCCGCTCTGACGAGGGCTTGCAGGCCTCTGAGCTTGCATTGCTGCGGAGACTCCGGCTGGAAGAGGAAACCGTCAACACCGTTGTTAGGCTGTTTGGGAAGGGGGTCCTGCCTGGGCTTTGAAAGGGAGGGAGGCCTCCTCTGGCCTGGGCTTCTCCAGTGCAAACGCAGCGGCCGTCCTTACCTGCAGGATCAGAGTCTGCGGATTTCAGGGTCTGCGGATGCCAAGCCTGCGCCACAGAGGGCCTCCCGGATGTGGCCCGAAGCTACTTCGGTTTGCCCCGGTGGCTTCTGGGAGGTGTTCTGAGGTGCAGCAGGATGGCACACACACACACACCCCACACACCTCATAACACCTTCCGGAAGCAACCAGAAGTTGCTGGAGTGAACTGGAAGTTTCTTCTGGTTGCAACCAGGAGCCTTCTGCGGAGGCTGCGTGCTCCCCCCGGGGAAGTCACTGTGGCTCCGTGCTGGGCCCCACTGCAGAGTCCACCATCCGTGGCTTTGGGAGTCCATGGGGAGTCCTGGGACGGATCCCCGCAGATGCCGCGGACCCAGTGGTGTCATTCAAGTGATTTAGGAACAGGAACTCACTTTTGATTGGCACTTATCGGGAACCCGGAACCAGCCACGGAGCCCGTTAGGATCCGGGACGCCCGTTCTGGTCCGTTCCCCCTGAATGACATCACTGCCTTCGCCCCCCTAGGAATCCGGAGTCGCTCCCTTTAACCCTCTGAGTGCCGGCCACCCGAGAAGAAAAGCTCTTTGCAGAGGAATTGGGAGGGGGGGAGGGAAAGTGGGCGGAGTCAGCCCTAATTTTAACTAGTGGAACTGAGTTCCCCCGCGTTCCCCCTGCATGACATCACTGCGCGGACCCCCAGTATCGCGGACCCCCCTCAGCCTGCAAGCTACAAGCACAGCTTCCCACCGCCCCCTTCTGGGCATTTATTGGGCAGTGCCGTCTCAATCCCATCTCAAGCCGCCTGCGTCGGCCAAACACTGTCGTGACCGTGCTGGGAACTGCGTGCATGCCAGGGCAGTGGGCGCAGTTGCGTTGGCCCTGCAATGCTGCCGCAGCCGCTGGGTAATGCAGTCCTGCAGCGGCAGAGTTTGGCCAATGCAGGGCCATTTCTGGGCAGGGGGAAGGCGGGGGGGAGGGTGGAACCGTGTGGAGGGAAGGGGTTCCGGCAGGCAGGGCAGCGGGGGGGGGGAACCGACCTCCCCATCCCCTGATTTGGGCTCCTGGGGCTTGCCTGGACTTGCACCTGCTAAACAGTAGGGGTGCAAACGTTCTCTTGCCCCACAGAGGCTCCAGCAGCCTCCTAACCTGTGCTGGATACAGCACAGGCCAGGATTGCACCCTAAAAGGTTTATATTCGGCTTTTCTGATACTTAAAGTGGTCTATGACATGGACATAAACCATGCAGGAAATGAGAAGCCCGAATAAAAAGCATCAAAATAGAACCAAAATTGTTGTTTTATGGCTTTCTTGACCCCTCCCCGCCCCATAACCGCCCTGCCTCAGTGCAGCAAGTGGAAATGGGGCCGTCGCTTTGGGTCGCCCTCAAAGGACCACAAATGGCCAGTGACGTGTTTTTTTTTTTAAAGCTGTCGAGATGCCCTTTGAAAATGAAATACGTTTTGTCGTGGGGAAGCCCTGAATGGGAGACGGCGGGACCCAGAACACAGATGTCTTAATGCGTTCTGAGGAGATGTAACTAATCGGCTAATCAAAATTAAATTTAATAGCGGAAAGCGAATAATATGGCCAGGGCTTGCTAGTCTGTGCACTTTACATTCCGGACCAGAGTGCTGGGATTGGATTGACTTCTTGTTGAGCAAGAGTGTGTGTGTGTGTGTGTGTGTGTGTGTGTGTGTGTTTAATCCGGTTTTTGTGCAACTCAACATTTGTGCAAGTCAGAGGAGCATGCTCTGTGTGCGTGTGTGCACTGTGCCCCCCCCAGCTTTGTCTGAAGGCCCTCCAGAACCTGGGTCCCATCCTGCCTAACCCTGAACTAGGCAGCCCCCTCCAAATTTCAATTCCGGGGTAAGCTGTGCTGACTTAATTTTAGCTCAGTTCCGTTCCCCCTAGAAAGAGAGGAGGGGGGCTGTGTGGCGTGTGGAGGATGAGGATGGTCCTT
Organism: Lerista edwardsae; assembly: GCA_029204185.1. Lineage (NCBI taxonomy): Eukaryota > Metazoa > Chordata > Lepidosauria > Squamata > Scincidae > Lerista > Lerista edwardsae. The sequence goes on along the minus strand of JAJKFI010000147.1, from coordinate 937,346 downwards.
CTGATCTGTGGGACCCTGCTTAGCTCCTCTGCACCTTCCAAACTTGCCACTGGTCATCACTTCCCCTGTGTTTTTTCGTGCTGCTCGTCTTTGCAGCCTGAGGGCTAGAAGCATGCTTTCAAAAAGAGTGCAAAGCCTTTCTGGATACCGAATTTGGCATTGGTTGCATCCAATTTGGTGCCTGAGCAGCGCCTTTGTGGATGCGCAGCAAACGCACAACTGTCGAGTGGGGGAGACCCCTGTCCTTCTGGCCCGCTTGCACCCCTGTCCCCTGAGCAGGTGAACCGGAGATGCTTCCAGACTGGGCCTGGTGGGCAGGAGTCACCCTTTCTCCCGTCTCTCCTCCAGCCCACAACAGTGGCGAACCCAGAAATAATCTGGGACACTCTTGGGGCCAGCCTTTGTTTGTCCGTCGAGGAACGCGGAATGTAGGTCACGCTAAGACGATGGGGGAGCTCCGTCCTGAAAAGCAGGAGCCGAGGAAAGGACGCCACAATTGTGAGCTCTTTGCGCGCTCCTTTTGTGCGTGCTTCTAATTTGATCTGCGGTATGATCCGCCGGCCTCTCCGTTCCGTGTGTTTGAAATGGCAGTTTTCATTCATTAAAAAGAAAAATGTTGGTTGCCCTGAGCGGTTGATGGATCTGAGCAAGGGGGGGGGGCTAGAACTCCTCCAGGGCTGGGGCAATGAGGTGCCTTTGCAGGTTCCGGCCCATCCTTGAGGCCGACTAAGACAGTTGCCTACCAGAAGGTTGGAGGGTGCCTGTCCTCATCCACTCGCTTGCCTCCATCACGACTCCTGCTCCTTGGACGGAGCAGATGAGGAAGTGTGGAGGAGAGGGGTGGCCTAGAGCAGCGACGGGGAACCTGTGACACGTGTGTCGAAGATGACGCACCACGATGCTGTGGGTGACACACCAGCATTTGCCAATGCCCAACAACAACAACAGAGTGTGGTTTTGTAATGATTCGATTTTTTGTACAGCCTTGTGATGATTTAACGTTTCTTCATATAATGCATAGCCCCACAAATGGTTGGACTGTATTTTTTAAATAAAAGAATATGTAATAATTGTATCTCTTTTGTTGGGGGTGGGCAGTGACACACCAACAGAGTCAAGTTATGCATTTTTGGCACGGCAAGCCCAAAAGGTTCGCCGTCACTGGCCTAGAGTGTCTCATCAGTGCTACGCTTTTTCTTCCCCTCCTCCTTTTCCAGGCAAGGGGGGAATAGAAGGAGCAGGTCCAACCCCCCCCCCCCCCGCAGCGTGGTGGTGGCAGTGGAGTGTGTGCCTGGCCTGTTTTGCCATCTGCGGTGGAGGTTCAGTTGTGGCGGAGGCGAGCTTGCCGTGGCCTCCGTGAAACCCAGTTTCAAGTTTCTCGCCCTCATGATCCTGGAGAGGGAGGGGCAGGCCCTGCTGAAATCTCAGCTGTTCCAGGTCAGAGGGCTGAGAGCAGGCAAGGAGTGGGGCTTCGGTGCTCTGAGCAGCTCCTTGCCCTCACGGCTAGCTGAAGGAGAATTTACGGTGCCAAATTATGTCGCAGTACCCCGAAGAGCTTGAAGGCGTGCAGGCTGCAAAGTGGACCTCCTCTCTCCCGCATTTGGGCTGGCGCTGGCTCTTGGGTTTATTTTAATGTCCACATACTCTGCTTCGGGGGAATAGGGGAGAGTAGTCGGCAGTATCTCTCTCACGGATGTTTACACCTGCTCTCTTGCGTTTGTCAAAATCAGTTTTGAGGACGGTGACAAAAATCTGCCAGAAACCTAGAGAATCCTTGGCATTTGTGTGGCCTTTCTTTGAGCGCTGGGGGGGGGCACTTTCGTTACCCTGAGAATGGTCCTCTAAGATTATTATCCCCATATTGCAGAAGGGAAGACCGAGGCTGTGAGGAAATGGCCGAGTGAGGTTTGAATCAAGGCTGAGCCCGATTCTCAGCTGAACCCCTTACAGCGCACTTTACTTCTGGGGATGCCTGCTCAGAAGTAAGCCTTATTGACTTCAACGGGACTTCCTCTCAAGCGAGTGTACAGTGGGCTGTTCTTATCTGTGGGTCTGACTGTCCATGGGGGCCAAGACCGCAGGTGGAGGGTCTCAGTGGGGCTCCCAGACGCGACCAGAAGGAGGCACCCGGAGGGCACTTCTGGCCAGTATCCGTGGGGTTCTGTGAGCCGGAGATTGGTATCCGCAGAGGGTCCTGGATCTGCGGATACGGAGGGCCTGCCCAATACGGGGCTGCAGCCTTACTGCTCTCACAGCTGCCAGTCGCAAAGTCCTTGATGTTGTGGGGGACCCTTGGAGCAGCCCCAGTTTCACAGGCAGGGAACTGGGGGAGTATCAAGCGTGACGCAGAAGTGGCGTCTGACGCAGCGGTGTGAGTCATAAGAACATCAGAAGAGCCCTGCTGGATCAGGCCAAAGGCCCATCTAGTCCAGCTTCCTGCATCTCACAGCGGCCCACCAGGTGCCCCAGGGAGGCATGAGACAACCAGATGCTTGCATCCTGTGGCCACTCCCTTGCACCCGGTACCAGTAGCCCACCACCTTTGTAAGGAGGTTGCACAATCCATCATTGCCTATAGCCCACGATGGACCTTTCCTCCAGAAATCCATCCAATCCCCTCTTAAAGGCATCAAGACCAGATGCCATCTCCACCTCCTGTGGCAAAGAGTTCCACAGATTAACTACCCGCTGGGTAAAAAAGCACTTCCTCTTATCTGTTTTAACTCTCCCAACCCTCAGTTTTAGCGGATGCCCCCTGGTTCTGGTGTTTTGAGAGAGGGAAAAGAGCATCCCTCTATATTCCTTCCATGCATAATTGTATGTCTCAATCATGTCCCCTCTCAGGCGTCTTTTTTCTAGGTTGAAGAGCCCCAAACGCTGCAGTCTTTCTTCATAAGGGAGAACGTCGTGGTGCTGACCGATGGTCCTCATTTGTGGAGTGGCGAGGGGGCCGCCACTCCTGGGGGGGGGGCGCCCTCGTCTGAGCGGGTATCAAGGAGCCATTTCCCTCCTCTGCTCCCGCCAGCTCTGCGGGAGGTTTTTTTTGCTCCATTTAACGTTCTGCCCCACCAAGCAGCCGTTCTCCCGGCTTTGCCCTTGTGCGCGCCTGCTGGTAGGGGAAGTTTTTTTCTCCCTCCACCTTTTCTGCTAGTTGAGCAGCTAAAACACCCATATGTGTGTGTGTGTCTCCCTCCCCCCAAGCCTGCGGTTATTGACAAATGATTGTTGTTTATCTGGTGCTTTGAATTGGCAGGGAGCCAGGTAGGCTGCCTTTCCACCTGTCCTCCCCCCACCCCCGTGAAGAAGATTTGGTGTGCCATCATCTCCTTTGAATTGGCGCATGTCCAAAAAGAGGTGGTGGAGCTGAAAAAGGTGCATCCCAGGCATGGAAGGTTCTGGAGCGCTTTGAGCACAGGAGAGGGCTCGAGATGTTAGGGCTTCTTAGATTCGGCCAGGGGTCTCCCAACTTTTCAGCTTGAGGGCCACCTCGTGCATTTTGCACATTTTTGCAAGCCAAAAAAAAAAAAATCAGTTCTATAAATGAGTGGAATTTAAATGAATGAATAAGTTTTACTTGGATCTTTTTTTCGTAATCGGCATGATATGATTCAGAACAAAAGAGAACGGTGGCATTTACAAAGAAACCGTGCCAGGCTCTAACTGAGAAACGAGATCTAATGAGTACAACTGCCAAATATTTTAGGTTGCTGCAGGCAGGATAAAATCTTGTGTGGGGGGGCGGAGTTGGCCCCCAGGCCGTAGTTTGGAGACCCCTGCGTTAGACAGAAGTGGAGGTACGACAGAAGTCTAAAACGATGCCTGGAGTAGAGAAAATGAGAGAGCGTCTCTCGTCATAGTGGACTGAAGTCACCTGGTGTGTACTGACTGGTGGGGGCAGGGGGCAGCCCCCAACCTGCTGGTGCCTGAAGCTGCAGCGCCTCCCCATAACTTCTTGATGCTCCCGCTTCACTCACTTTGTGGACAGGAAAAGGAAGGGGAGACAGAGTAGAGGAGAAGAGTGCGATGGGCCAGACTGTCTCCGATGCTTGGGGAGAGCCCTGGCACCTGCGAGTGCTCACATTTTCTTGAGAGTTCAATAATAAATGATTTTGTGTTGTATTCTTGTTTGACGCTGCGGGTGGGGGGGGGGGCAGCCCTGGAACCTGAGCAAAGCTTCCAAAGGGCCGTAGCCCCACAAAAGTTTGAGAATGGCTGCTCTAGGCAACCAGGCTCCTCCACACTTCCTTCCAGCTCCAAGCCCTTCTTTCTTCCCTTTTCTAGCAGGGGAGGGGGAGGGTGGAGAGGAGCAGTGGAGGCAGGTGGGTGGACAGGTGTGAGTTTTTTCCCCCCCAGTTGGAATCTTTTTAACCTAAAGAACAGCAAGCCGCATCTCAGCTTTGAAATTAGCAGTGGGCTGGCTGTGGCCGAGTAAATGAAGACATTATAGAGCCCTTGTGGAGTCATGTGCAGTATTGGGGTGGGGGTGCATGCGCAGGTGCGCTGTGTTCGAGTATGTGTGGCCAGCACACCACTATTCCCACCTGTGACATGCCGGAAGGTGTCAAAAACAAGCCCCCCATCCCCATTACTCCATCCCCATTACTCCATGTTTTAGTTCCGGATTTTGTCTGTGACCACTTTCAGTTCCTCCCCCCCCCCCACACCACCACTCTGCTCTTTCCTGGTGGCGCATGGCTGAAACCCTGCCAGTGGAACCGCCTCGATGCGCTCATGCACAAGGCTTGGCGGGAGTTCTCTCGGCGCATGTTTCTGCTTTAAAACCGTGCGGGAAAGGAATTATTGACGCACTTGTGTGGCTGGTCGTGTGTGATGGTCCTGCGATGATTGCTTTATCGATACAGGACTAATGTTTGTGTTGCTAAAGTAAAACAGATGAACGTGGACTCGAAGAGCTGAAATTGACATGGTGGAATCCTAAAGGTGTGGGGGGGGGGCCTGTGCAGTCATTGGGGGCAGCCCATCGCTGCAGCACAGGGTTGTAATTTTAAGCCCATTTGCCCTGGTTCTCTGCCCCACACCCGAGCGACTGGGGAGAAGCCTGCTCCATCCAAACCACAGGTGTTCCAGTTCCGGAGCTCATGTCCGCCATTCTCCTGGCCGAAGTGGAATTTGGGAGGTGTGCAGAGCAAACATGAACCCTGCCCGTGAGGTCAGCTCTCTATGGAGGTGGTGCACTGTCAAGAAGCGCCCCCCCCCCCCCCCTGCTGCTCCGGGCATTGGAAAGGGAAGCGGGGGATGGAGTGGGAGAGTGCTAGAGTGCAAGTGTGGAGGACAGTAGAGTGGTGGGCTAGAGTGCCTGCAGCTGTAAAAGTGCTGGCTCCCAGAGGCACCTCCTGCCCTTGACGTGGCATCATCCTGGCAATTTGGGTTGCTGTTGTGTGGTCTTCTGGCAGGGCAGGGCGGGGAGAGGAGCCGGCCCTCTGGGTTTGGGAGGGCATTGCAGGATCTGGAGGGCTCCGGAGGAGACTCTGCTCCTTCTGGCAAAGGGCCGCCATCTTCCTCGCCTTGTCAGGGCTCCAGAATAGATGCTTGTCCGGTTCGCCATCGGCACAGTTCAGCAGCTGCCTCTCGGACTCAGGAGCTGTTCCGAAGCCAGCCTTGTTCCCACAGTTCCCAAATGGAAGATAAGGAGGGGAGCAGGTGCTTCATCCTCTGTGGGCGCCCAACGAGGCCCACGAATTCCCTGCTTGGCTTGGAGCTGGGAACCGAGTTCAGATCCTGGCTTGAGACTTGCTGGCCAGGTTGAGCTGTCTTGGTGCAGGGCCAGGCGGTCTTTGGGGTTCCCGAGAGGCTCCCTGGCCTCCAGGCATCCAGGGGCCCTTCCTCCTGGGCTCGGGGCGATCGCGTGGGGCCGGGGCCCACTTGGGCCTTTTAGCTGCCCAACTGCAGCGCTTTTTCCTTGCCTCACAAAAAATGAACGTTTGTCTCCATCCCCTTGTGCGGAGCCAGCAGCAAGGATGGCCGCCAGCAAAAGGCAGCCAGAATTCCGCCAGCCACGAGACAGATCCCTGGCGGGAAAAAGGAAATGGCTCCAGCTCTTAGTCGTGGTGGCTTTGTGGAGCCTCCATGCGCGGGGCAGTTTATCTTAGCATACCTGCTGTTGGGGAAAGCAGTAGTAGTAGTGGGGGCAAGTGACTGCCTGGGTGTGCCTGTTGGCTGTCTTGGGGGACAGGATACTGGACTGAATTGAACCCCCCACTTTTAGAGTGTCCTGCCCCCCTGGAGGTGGCCAGCTTTACATAAAGCAGCAAGGGATCATGGGAGTATCTCTTGGAGTGAACAGAGCAGCTGTGTGTTGGCCTGCAGAGCCACTGCCTGTGGTGTCCAGCTAGTGGCCCGACTCAGTGTTGTCTGTGCTGACCGGCAGCTCGTTGATCCGCGGCAGGATGGAGGTGGGCACTTCCAACATGCCAAGCATGCACTAGAGCAGTGATGGTGAGCCTGTGACACACGTGTCAAAAGTGACAAGCCACAGCATTTTGGGTGACACGCCAGCATTCACCCAACTGAGAATTTCTTTGTAATGGTTTGATTGTTTTTGTAATGTTTTGAAATGATATTTAAATGATTTGGGTTTTTTCAAAAAATATAATGAATAGCCCTACAAATGATTTGACTGTGTTTTTATTTTTATTGTTGCAGTAAATTAATATTGGAAATAATGGTTTCTCTGTTGTTGGAGGTGGGAAGTGACCCACCAAAGAGTCCAAGTTAGGCACGTTGGACACGGCAAACCCAAGAGGTTCGCCATCACTGACCTACCGCCACAGGCCTGCCCTGGTGTTGGGTTGCAGAATGGCTTGTGAGGAGCCGGCAAGGACGGCATCTCGTGGGGAAGATGGCATGATTTGGGGGGGGGGGCGGCTTGCTGGTCCTCTCCTGCCCTGTCCCTGGGGCCAGCTTTTTGCCTTCCTCCTTTTGGCCTCTTGCAGCAGTCTGTGGATTCTTCTGGGTCTGCAGTGAGTTGCCGTTTCTCCCTGCCTCACGCCGCTGCACGTCGCTTGGGGGCATTGATTGAGCCTGGGGAACTGCAGGCCTCATGATGATGCATTCCTATCCTGGTGTTGCCCAGTTGCCAGACGCAAGGCAGCCTTTGGTGGCCACGGTAGTCCTAATGCTTTCTGCCTCCAGCTCTCGGGCCTTTGAGCATCGTGTCCCAAGGCCTGAATTTGCCTGGCCTTGAGGCAAGCGGAGTGTCACTGAATCTGTATGTATGTGTTTACTTGTCACATTTTTATGCCTTCCGTTTCTCCAAGGAGCTTCTCTTGTCCTCACGACAACCCTGTGAGGTAGGTCAGGCTGAGATGGAGCGAGTGGCTCCAGGTCACTCCAGGGGGCTTCATGGCTGGGCAGGGACTGGATCCTCCAGGTCTAAGCCCAACTCCTGAACCCCTGCCCCGTTCTGACTCTCGGCACTTGTGTCGTGGCGCGGTCCGTCTCTGGGAACGGGGTGCAGCCTGGTCTCTCTCTGGCCCCACGGATGGCCCATGCACGGGGACCCCTGAGGTGGGTTGCGTCAGCAGCAGGTGGCGAGGGGGCTGGGGGAGCAGCAGATTTGGGGTTCTTTTCAAGCCAAGCCAAGCTGCCTCTCTCAGAGGCAGATCTAAGGGAGGGCAAAGCTCTAAGTCTTACAAGAAGCCTGACCTTGCAGTGGAAACCACTCCTCTCCTGCACCGTTCTAGCCAATCCTCACAGGGAAAAGCAACATCTTGGCGTTGCTGACTGGCTACAGCAGCAAGGGAGAGGAGGGATTTACACGACAGGGTAAGGCTTCTTGCAACACTTAGAGCTTTGCCCTCCTTGCAGATCCGCCTCTGGCCTCTCTCCATCCTCAGGCTTCAGCAGTATGTTTCCTGCTTGCTTGATTGCTGATGTGCTGTCCCTGTGTGTGCAATTGGAAGTCCCATATTTCTTGGTTTCACAAGGAGCACAGTAAGGGAGGCGGTGATCCAATCCGGTGGCATTCTGGGTCGCTTGGCTGCACCCCAGAAAAAGCCCAGTGGGGGGGGGGAGTGCGCATGCACAGTAAGGCCTATCTTGGTGGACCTGTTGCTGGTCTCCATCTGTTGCCGCAGGCAGCTGGGAACTCCAGCCCAGGTCTTCTGCTGCTGTGGGCCATTCCGCAACCTGAGGCACGCTGTCTTTTCCGGTTGTCAAGTGCCCTGCAGTTTTCACTGGCATTCACTTGCCCCTGCGTGCGCGTGCGCTTGCTCAGAAACAAGCCCCATTGTGTCCAGTGGGGCTTACTCCTAGGAAAAAGTGTTTAGGGTGGCTTTGGCGCATGGCATACACCTTGCTGAGATTCTAGTGCTAGAAGCTAAGGTTCTAGTCCTCATGGGAGGCTTTGTCTAACAACCCCCACATGTGCCCAGGAGAGTTTGCTTCACTGAGACCTCTTTTTTGGAGGGCAGGGTTCGGATGGGCAACAGGGAGACGGTGAAGCTGGGAGGCAAACCCTCCGGTCCACGCCCCATGCCCCATCTCCCCACAGCTCTGCTTCAAAGGCTCTTGCGTCACAGGGCTGGGACTGAGAGCCAGGATGGTGTCGTGTTAGGCCTGGGAGATCCGGGTTCGAATCCCCGCTCAGCCATGACGCTTCCTGTGATTGGGTGACCCTGGGCCAATCACTCTCTCTCAGCCCCACCTTGCAGGGTTGTTGTGAGCACAAAAGGAGGGGAGGAACCATGTTCACCACCCTGAGCTCCTTGGAGAAAAGACAACACAAAAATGGGACAAAGACACACTTCAGTACCTGAGAGCCCTGGCCAGGTAGGGTTGGCAGGTGAGACGGGCCTGAGTGGCCGCAGCCCAAGGCAGCTGTGCATTTTTCTAGGATGCTGCACTCCTGCCGTGCATTGGGCCAGCCCTGGCTTGTTGCTCTTCTCTCTGCTCACCCAAATGCTCCCCATGTGAGCCTCCCTCCCTCCCCCCCCACGGCAGTCCCATCCGGATCCTCCCCACGGCACATCAGAGGGCACCCCCAACAAAGGGAGCCTCAGTCCGCGGCCTGGCAGGAGCGCCGCAGTCCCGACGGTTATATAATGCCTTGTGCCAGCGTGGCTGCACTTGGCGGGGGGGGGGAGCCATGCCCACACTTCGCCCTCCTCCTCCCCCTGCATCAGGCACGGCTTGCGCTGTCACCCCCTGCTCCGCACTGCCCTGTGGGGCACCTCGTGCAGAGCCAGGCATGTGGGGCTGGAGGACGGCTCCCGTTTCCCTTCCTGGCCCCTCGGTCCAGCCTGCTCTGGGAAGGCTCCTCTCGTCAGCCGCAGAGCCTCTAATTTCCTCTGGCAGGCCAAGAGGCCTCCAGTTTTCTCCCGCGCACCCCCTCCAGCTCGGCTGCCTGATGCCAGAACAGTGAGGCAGGGTGGCTGCCAACTCCCGGATGTGCCAAAACTCTCAGTCAGCCTGCACTGGTCCAGATCTCTGGTCTCCTGCGCTGGGAGAGCTTCGGTTGGAGGGGTAGCAATTGCTGGCAGGGAACAGGCACCCGGAACAGGCATTTTTTTTTTAGCCAAAACTCTCCTGGGGTCCTGCCCTGGATTGGTTTTTCAGCACCAGGTCTCAGTTCTAGAATGCACGAGGAAGGTATGAAGGGAAGGGGCCCTCTGTGCATGTGCAGAGTGCCTTTTGGATCCTTCTCCCCACTCAATGAGCAATGGTTTGCTCCTGCAGAGGACTTCCATAGCCAAAAGCAGTAGCCACACTTAGAAGTGTGGGCTATGGTGATCTTGTGATCTGGTTCTGACGATCTGGTCTGAATGAATCCGGCATCCTGGTGTCTTGATACTGACACTTGGCCTTTATCTAAAGCTTTAGAGCAAGGCTTGTGAACCTTTTTAACTATTACAGCCCCCTGATGGGTGGCCCAATTGAGCCGAGGTCCCCTTTCCCCGACTGTCATAAGCATCACCGGTCCTTTTAGGTCCCTATAAGCTTCAGAAGGTGGCGCTAATTTGATTTTACTTTACGCGCAGAGAGCTAGGACCAGGACACCCCAAACCATATTGATAATGGTGGTGGTTAATAACCTGATCAACTTCTAGGAGGAGGAGGCTGTCTCTGAAAGCCAGGTGCCAGGGAGTGGCCACAGGAAGTTGTCTCTTGTAGTCCTGACTCCTCCCCGAGGCAGCTGGTGGGCCCCTGTGAGGAAGCATCTTCCTCATGGATCTTCATGGTTTTCCTGCAGCCACTGCTGCACGTGCTCATTTGCTCGCTCGCTCATTCACGTAACAGCCGCAGACCACCCCAGCTTTGGTAGAAAACAGGTCTCACTGAATGAATGACCTGCCATGGATGGGATTATTATTTTTTTCCTTTCCAATCTTCTGAGCTGTGATGTGAATGGGGGGGGGGAGAGTGTTCTTCGCAGTGGCCAGTTTCATATGGAGCAAAAGGTTTCCTGCAACCACACATGCTTGTTCACTCGCTCAAGTAACACCCACAGTTCAGCCCAGCTTTGGTGCTTTACTTATGTAAATGAAACGGCAATTGGATGGAAGGAGTGAAGCCCTCTAGGCAGTGCAGCGCTGGCCCACTGGAACATGAACCATGAGTTTGAAATGACAACTCCGACTGCCCCCTACACCTCCCATTTTTGACCGTTTTGTCAAACGGAAGGAAGGAAGGAAGCCGGACTAGATGGACCTTTGGCCTGATCCAGCATAGGGGCTCTTCGGACGTTCTTAACCTCAACTTTTGGGAGAGCATTTGGCAGGGGCAGATTTTTGCAGCGTTGTTCATTCGGTGAGAATTGTTGCTTGCATTCCTCCTCCTCCTCCTCCTCCTTGGCTGTTTCCTGCCTGGATCTCGACCTTCTTGACCCACACATTCGCCCTGCTCCCTGGCTGTTGCTGGAATTGGCCCTTCAGCACGCCCCAGAGAGACCCGGGCCTTGCAGGGGGCTCCTTCCTGCCTCCTCTCAAAGTTGTGTCCTTTGGGTCCAGCTGCCAGGGGTCGCGGCGGTCTGTGGCGGCCAGGCCGGGTTTTGCCGCAGCTGCTCCTGCTGGGGGCTTGGCTCAGCCCCCAGCCGTGGCGGGAGCCGTGCTGAGTCGCCGCTTCTGCAGCCGTATATCTTGGGGGGTGTTTTATTGCCCCCCACCGACCACTCGGTCTTGGCGCTCTGCAGCCATAAACCCTCCCCGATGAACTTCTCCACTTGCCGAGACAGCCTGACTGTCCCCTTGGAAATCCCGGTCTCTCCCCCTGATGGTGGCTGGGTTTTTTTGCCCTAGACAGCTGTGCATGTGGAGGATGCCGAGAGGGGGCTGTGAATTCCAAAGCGAACCCTGATGCCAGCGGTGTTATGCTGCCGGAACGCTGGGCGGGACATCCAGGTGATCGACAGCCCGCCCGTAGCGTTCCGCAGCGTTCCGCCGTTTGCGTAACATACGCAAGCAGCGTAATTGGTTACGCAAGCGGCGGAACGCTCCAGAACGCAACGGGCAGGCTGTCGATCACCCGGATGTCCCGCCCAGCGTTCCGGCAGCATAACACCGCTGCCTGACGCCCATCCCAGAATTTGAAGGTGATCAGAGTCTGCCGTGCTCTGAGCTTGCGGGGGTTCGTAAAACATCAGAAGAGCCCTGCTGGATCAGGCCACGGGCCCGTGTAGTCCAGTTCCCTGCATCTCACAGTGGCCCACCAGACCCCTGCAGGAGCACACAAGATGCCTGCATCCTGCTGCCACTCCCCTGTACCTGGCATTCAGAGGCAGCCCACTTCTAGAACCAGGAGGTCACATGTACCCATCACGGCTTGTGATCTGAGATGGACTTTTCTTCCAGAAATCTGCTCAACCCCATTTTAAAGGCATCTAGGCCAGATGCCATCCCCACACATCCAGTGGCAGGGAGTTCCACAGATTGGCACACAGGTAAAGAAATATTTCTTGTCTGGCCAGATCCCAGTAGCTTCTCTCTCTCTCTCTCTCTCTCTCTCTCTCTGTGTGTGTGTGTGTGTGTGTGTGCCTGCTCCCCTTCTGTCTGCTCTCATTGCACATCTGCCATAGTGATAAAGGGAGAAGGAAGAGGGCTAATGTAATCCTGGCATTCGGAGACAGACAGCCCACTTCTAGGGCAAGAAGGTTGCATGTGCCCAGCTCAGTTTGTCCCTTGGGATGGGCTTTTCTTCTAAAAGGGGACGGGAGGATACAAATCACCAGCTTACCTGGAAGCCTGCTGGTGGACGTTTCCTATCTTGCCCCCCTTCCCTGCTTCTGTGCCTTGGGCAGGAGCCCTGCAGCTGCTCTGTGCCTAGAATGGCTCATCCAGCAGGGAAGTGGCAACAAGATGCAGGCATCTAGTTGTCTCGTGTGCTCCCTGAGGCACCTGGTGGGCCACTGTGAGATGCAGGAAGCTGGACTGGATGGACCTTTGGCCTGATCCACGGGGGCTCCTTGGATGTCCTTATGATCCTGAACTCATAGCTCTGAGGCCAGAGAGGGGGAAGGGGCGTGATGGGGGCACGGCTGCCCCCTTGCCCTGCACACCCACGGCCAGCCAGGTCTGGGAGGGCACCAGCAGCTCGCCAGGAGTGGTTGTGAGGCCGGTGTGCATGTGCTGCTTGCACCTTCCAGGAAAAGCTGCCGCCTGCCGACCACTCCCTCTTGTCCAGTTCCCCCCTTCTTCTCCCCACTCCCTGGGTGTCCTCGCCTGACCCAGCAGTCCTGCCTCCCCCGGATCTCCTGTGCCAATCAGTATTGCGGCTTGTGTGACAGAGGTCCTTGTCGCTTGGGCAGTCGGTCCCCAGAGCCAGAGGAGGCGGGGGGGGGGGAGGGCTAAGCCGGGCACTGGAGTCGGGGGGAGTGCTGTGGGTGGCGAGACCTAGCACGGGGAGGGGGCTGGCATGCTGCCCACACGGCTGACGCCTGCAAGTGTCATTTCAGAAGCTGCCCTGCGCCAGGCCAGAAAGGCAGCATTGGGGCACGCACAGAGCACTGCAGGGCCGTCTGGGCAAAAGTCGGGCCCCTGCCTTGGAGGACCTTACAGTCTTAATGTGGACTAGTGCTTGGATCATCTGAGGGGGGCGGAACAGGAGGGGGTTGGAAATGAACCCCCACACAAACACACCTTGATCAGCGGCTCTCCCTCCTCTGGTTTTAGCATAATAATAATAATAATAATAATATTTATATACCGCCTTTCTTTGGTCATTGGATTGCTCCTCTGACTTTAATTCAAGGCGGTTTACATAGGCAGGCTTTATCTCTCTAACCCCCGCAAGGGGTTTTTACAAATCACAAAGAAGTTCTGTCTTTCAAGAACTACAACAACATACAGATGGAACTTTCGTGGTCTAGTCCTTCGTTCTGGCCGCATGATTGCCTTCCTGCTGGCTGATAGTCGGCTTCTCTGCTCCCACCAAAGAAACAGCTGGCCCAGCACAACTCCTCTCTCACAGGCAGCCGGAGACAGCTCAGCTCTTATCAGTCGCAATTGTCAAGGTCTGCCGCTCACGGAAGCTTCCGGTTCGAACTGGCGAACTTCGGATCTATCTTCAGGCAAACGGAGGCTTTAACCCTCTCGACTAAACCTCCTGCTCTCTCTCTCTCTCTCTCTCTCTCTCTCTCTCTCTCTCTCTCACACACACACACACACACACACACACACACACACACACACACACCCCACTTGTCCAGCCTCCTGCATCTCACAGTGGCCCACCAGATGCCTCGGGGCGTTCACAAGACGCCTGCATCCTGCGGCCGCTCCCTTGCACGGGGGCGTTCAGAGAGAGGCCCCTTCTAAAGCCTTGAGGTTGCATCTGGTCGTCATGGCGTGCAATCTGCGAGGGACGTTTCCGCCGTCAATCTGTCCAGCTCCCCTTGCAAGGCTGGACCAGACGCCATCCCTGCGTCCTGTGGCAAGGAGTCGACACGCTGGGTCCAGAAACGTTTTCTTCGGCCTGTGCTGATTCTCACCAGTCGTTTTGGTCACCCTCTTCTGTGCCTGTCCCCCGACACCCTCTTTTTGCGATGTGGACACCGCACCCCAGACCAGCCAGCTCTGTGAAGGGGGGGGGGCCTTTGCAGGGGACTCTGCGTCCTGTCCCCAGGGGTGAAAGGGGGCTGGCTGCGAGGAGCCTGGGCATGGCGGGGTCTCTTTCAGCTCTGAAGGTGGCTGGGATTTGAGTCTGCGGCCGGCTGGGGGTGGCCTGCTATCTCGGGGTGACTGCTGACCCCAGAACAAGAAGGGGCTCCCTGCCTCCGGGGCATCTCCTTCTGGAGCAGAAAGGGGGTTGCCTCAGGTGCTCCCCCAGTTTCTTGGAGGAACTCCTTGGCTCCTCCCCCTCCCCACGTTTGCTTCAGATCAGCCTTGAAAGCAGAATTATTATTATTATTCATTATTTATTAAATTTATACCCCACCTTTCTGCCCGAAGGCACTCAAGGCGGCATTACAAAGTTAAAACACAATAAAACAATTACATAATAGTTAAGAGGCAATTAAAAACAATATTAAAAAAATAAATAAAAGATAAACAGCCAATCCTATGGATCATAAAGTATACAAAAGTATAAAAGAGGATGCAAGAACCAGCCAGCCTGTCAGCAACTAAAAGCCTGCTGAAACAAAAAGGTCTTCAGCCCCCGCCGAAATACCGCCAAAGAGGGAGCAGTTCTTAACTCTAAGGGGAAACTGAATTCTTTTCCCCTCCCTTTTTTTGCAAAGGTGGAAGAAGGAAAGGAGGGCTTTCTGAAGGCCCATTAAAGATTCTTTTGCCTGCTCGAGGGACAAAACTCTCTCCCCTGCTCCGCGCGCCGGCAGATCTGCAGTTAGTGGACTTTACTGCCGCGAGGAACATTTTTTTTTTAAAAAAAAGCAGATTGCTGATCTATAGATAGGAGGCGGGTTTCACCGCTCAGGAAGGCCTGGACACAAAATGCCCAGGAGCGCAGCAGACTGGTTGCTCTCAGGACGAGGAAGGAGACTGCTTGGGAATCCCCTCTGCCTGCTGGGCTGCACTGCCCGTTTTCGGCACGCAAGCTTCCGGAAATCGAATTGAGAGTTGCCTTTGCAGAGTGCCAGAGGAAGGGCAGGTCTCGGCCCTTAGGCGCTTACAGTCTAGGAAGAGGAGCAGTGGAGATGAATGTGCAGGTGGAGGTGGGCACTTCTGTCGCCTGAGGCAACTACCTTAGTTGGCCTTATGGGTGGGCCGGTTCTGGGGTCGCAGGAATGGCCATGCTGAGGGAGTTGAAGACATGGAGGGGAGGCATGGCAAGGGGGAGATGGCGCAGAGGGGCTTACGGGGCCAGAGGCCTTAGGACAGATTTTCTCAAATTGTGGGTCAGGATCCACTTGGTGGGCCGTGACCCAATTTCTGGTGGGGCCTCCAGAGCCTCCAGTGAAGACACGGATGATGGAAACATCAGATATCCGCCTCTTTTCAGAAATCGGAGCTTCTCACTGCCTTGCAAAGAGCTGAGCTCCTGCAGTTTGCAAGTTTGTGAAAATGTACGGAAATAAGCGTTGGATAAGAGTGTCGTTTTACACAGTGGGTCCCGGTTTGGGTTTAAATCTTTGGGATCCTCCCGCATATCTAGGACAGGAATAGTGACGGTAGAAGCAGCCTGTTCAGTTCACCGTTCGTAGTCTGTGCGCTCTCAAGGCTTGCTGTGCTGTATACCACTTGCAAGGCAGTTCCTTAAAACGGGTAGATTTCTCTCCCCCCGCCCCATTTACACAGTTGCTTTTTAAAAGGAATGTGTTTTTTTTAATTTCACTCCTAAATATTCTGGTCACCCCTGGAACTCCATGTTGGCAAGTCTGCAGTGGAGGTGAGTTCCACAGGGTAATAGAACATGGTCCACTGCTGTTCCCGGCTCAGTTTTTTCCTCAGGTCTGTGGATTCTTCCTTGCCTTCTGCACAGCGCCTCTGGCTTCTCCCTTGTGTGGCAGCCCAGCTTTGCCCTCCCGGGAGATCTGCTACCTGCCCGCCCGCCCTTGCCTCTCTTACCACCTGCTCTTGTTGCGTCTCGGGAAAGTGCGAGTGGAAGCCACAATCATTGTTCCTGCCGTAGCTGCCGCCGAGGCCCCGGGGCACCCCCGCCTCTCTCGCGGCAGCCTGAACAGAAGGGAGAGCAGCTATTTCTGGCGCTGCAGTTCGGCTGCCAATTCTCAGTGTTTTCTGTCACCCAGACGGTCCCTCCCTTTTCCTTGAATTTCCTTCAGGAACATACTCCCTTTTGTAAGAAAAAGCAAAACAACACCAACACACACAGAGAGAGACATATGACGCATGTCGGGCATCGGAGCAGAAGCCTGTTGCCAGCGTGGTGTGGGCCGACGCTCATCATAACGCATTTTGCTGCATTGTTGTCTTGGAAGGCATCACAACGACCCTGAAAGTAGGCCAGGCTTAATTATCCCAGGGTTGTCGCTGAGAGGGAAGGGGCTGGCTGAGTGAAGCAATATTTGAATTGGCAGAGAGCTGGTGTGTGACACTTCCTGGCTCGGAAGGAAGTTCACCAGAATGACCTGGAGCAGCGAGAGCTGGCGACGGCGTGTGTGGACTGGGAACAACTTATGTTTGCCCACACAGTGGCCGGGCTGCAGTTTCTGTTTCCGGGGCATGTGCAAAGCGCAGACATGTGCAGAAGTGGCGCTTTTGGACCTGCTGCCTCTTTTCTGGCTGTGATTATTCAGTGGTTAGGGAAGTGCCCTCTGCGTGTGCTCAGAGGCATGCTGACGGACAAGGATGTGGGATCAAGTCACAGATAAAGCTCTCTTTGTGGCTTGAGTTAAACACTGATATGAGCAACGGCTCGCACGTGCATGAAGTAAACGTCTCCCCATTTTTGTCCTTCCTTCTGGGTTATTGGTGTTCTCAATGCATGAGAGGCCTCCCTGTGCCTCAGAAGGCCACTTTTTCATTTTGGGTCTGCTGCTGGTGTGTGTGGGTTGGCACTCCCTCAGGATACGGTGCCCAGGGCAGTGCACCCCCAGCCCCCTTAGCGGTACCGCTGGTCCCCAAAGACGTCCTCAGAAGCTTTGCTCCTGGTTCCTCCACTCGGGTGGTGACCTGCAGGCAGGGCCTTCTCCGTCCTGGCTCCCTGGCTTTAGAATGCCCTCCCCACGGAGGCTTACCAGGCACCTGGTCTGGTGACTTTTTTTTTGGCACCCAGAAAATCCAGCTGAGATACACTCCCCCGCTTTTACTCCAAGCCTTTTCAGTGCATCATTTTTGTTAAAAAAAATAAATAAATCCCCCCAATGCCTGTTAATGTTCTGCAGTTGCCTTCCCCCCTCCCTCCTGCCACGCTCTTTCTCCCTGTGTGTTGTGTTGTCTTCAACGGGTCGATGATCGCTTTCTTGTTGTACATCTGCATTGGCAACGCGGGGAGCCCGGGTGCCGGGAGAGCAGGCTAAAAATATCCCCAAATACGCAGATGAATGCATAAACGATGCCACGCAGGGTGGGCAGCCAGCCAAGCCACCTTAGAGCCACATGTCCGTGGGTGCCCGGAAAGCGCAGCAGGGTGGAGATGGGAGAGTGTGGTGACCCAGGGCCCCCCTCGCCAGGAAAGCTGCTTTGCACCTGCCTCTTGGAAATGCACTCACCCTCCCCCCCCCGCTCTCTCCCCAGGAAGAAAGATCCAGACCCCCGGGGCAGAGCTGCCTCCTTTCCAACAACGCCTGGGCTTGGATCCTGCCAACTCTTTGCCCACAAATGGGGCTTGTTTGCCGTCTCTGTCAATGGCAGATGGTTGTATCCTGCATTCCCACGCACGTGTGTGTGTGTGTGTGCGCGTGCGCTTGAACTCCTGCGTGTATGAGGGCAATGCTTGCAGAAAGCGCTTGCAAAAGGAAGGCTGCTTCAGTGGAACGATGCTTGCACCCATTCTTCTCCTGCCTTTGTGTCTGTTTCCGCTGCTCTTTCAGGTTCTGGGTTTCAGGGGGCCTGGTGCTGCCGTGTGAACAATGCTTCAGAGCCAGTCTCTGGGAACAGGCCAGCACGTGCGCAGGAACACAGGAGAACCACATTGTCTCTTAGGCCACAGACGGCCATGCGCAGGGAAACCTGTGGCCTTTTTCCAGCCCTGTGACCTTCTGAGCTCCTTTTCCTTGGAGATGCCAGAGAATGCTGCGCATCGTTCCTTCCATGTGGCCTCTCGCTTGCCGAGGCAGGAGGCTGCTAACTGATTCTGTGTCCTGCTGTGCTCACCTCCCTCCGGCACCCCATCTCCAGTCATTGCTTCTCTGGAACAGGGGTTCAGGCTGCCCCCGCACCCACAGACTGTGCCTGGCCATCAGGACAAATAACCTCCTGGTCTTCCACCATTTGGCCAAGTCCCTTTGTTTGAGCATTCCAAACCCCATCTCTTGTGGGAAAGAGTTCCGCAGCCTGATCAAGTTTGCCCGGCACAATGGCCACAGTAGAGAGCTGTTGGACCCCTCTCAGAGTCAGGGGTGGCGGCGCACATCTGTGTGCTGGCCTCTCCGACTCCGCGAGTGGTCCAAGCATACTTTACGGTGTCCCTTGTGCCAGTCTAACTGTGC
The DNA here is from genome assembly GCA_029204185.1 of Lerista edwardsae. NCBI lineage: Eukaryota > Metazoa > Chordata > Lepidosauria > Squamata > Scincidae > Lerista > Lerista edwardsae. The sequence continues at coordinate 918,826 of JAJKFI010000147.1, read as the reverse complement.
CAGCCTAACGCCAGGTTAGGACTGCACGCCAAACAAATTATGTTCAGTTCAGCCTTGTCATCGTAGGCCATGGTGTACAATTCTATGATGGTTCGGTGTGCGTGTGCATTTTGCAAAATAAGGGCACTGTCTGGACCCAGAATCCTTTCTGGCGTGGCCCTCAATTTCTGAAAACGCCAACAGCAGCAAAAGAAATACGCCCTCTATTGTAGAATCTTCCTGATTCTTGTTTGTGTTAGACATGACTCCTTTTCTGATCTACCTTTGGAGGTTTGATGGTGTGAGTGCGTGCAGTTGAAACAGCCTCCTGTCAGATCACTTAATGCTGTCTGTCTGGCTTCCATTGGCCAAGTGTTCGGTCCGTCAGGAACGACGCTCAGAGGGGAAGGAGGCTTGAGACATTCCCTGACCCACAGGAATTTTGGGGTCGATCAATTTTCTTTTCAGATCCTGTTAGGGCACTGATTCCAAACCTGGGAGTTGCAAATTGTTTATTGCAAAGCAAACAAACCTGGGAGTTGCAAAAAATGTTTATTTTTTTAAAATAAACTTTTATTTTTAACAAAACAACAAAACAACAAATTCAAAACACCAAACTAAACAAAAACTAAATTCAGAATATACAAGCCAAACGTGGAGTAATACATCTAAATTACTTACAACCTTTACAATATATTAATATCTACTCAAATTAAAAATTGTCTCTTAGCCAACCTCTTATTCTTTTCTTTTAATGCTTCTTTTTTATTTCCTTCTCATTTATTTTAATCCCCAGCACAATAATTTACCTCTAAGTCTATTCATCCAAGCCATAATTCGTTACACCAAAATTTCCCTTCTTACGCAGGAAGTCATTGAGTGGTTTCCTAGTTATTCATCATTTACTGACTTTTCTTTAAGAAAAACCTGGGCGCTGCAAGCTGATTCTTAGGGGGTCATGGAGGTCCCATTTATTACAATAGATGCATTGGCGCAACATTTAAAAAGTTGCATTTTTGTAAAGTTTTTCGGGAATCTCCAAGCAGAGAAACGTTTTTGAAAAAAAATTCAAGGTGTTTCTGCCTACCTGAAAACAACTGTTGCAATTTGGTCGTCTATATTCATATTTTGTTTACAGGCACAATGATGGCACTTCCCACTTAATGACATCAAGTCCGGTCTGGGGGGGGGGCGAGTCCTGACAGGTTGTCGTACCCAAAAAGTGGGAGCTGGTGGCTCCCAAACGTTTTAAGCACCAGGACCCACCATAAAATCACATCTGTTGGGTCCCACCTAGCTGTGCCAGACTTTTAAAAAAAGGAGATCTAGAAAACAACATTTTCTTCATTTATTTATAAGACACAACAGCAGGTACTGTAGCTGCTAGGACCCTGCAAAGAGCTCAGCTCCTCCAGTTTGCGAGCATGTGTAAACATGGGGAGATACACGTTTGAGGGTCTTTTTTTCTATATTTACGCATGCTTGCAAACTGCAGGAGCTGAACTCTTTGCAGGGTCGTTGGCAGCCTTCGGTATCTGATTTTTGAACAGCCTCGGGGCTTGAGGCAATTGATTATCTGACCTTTCCATCACGCTTTGGCGATCCACCAAAAATCAGGTGGCAGCCCCCCCCCCAAGTGGGTCCCAACCCAAAGTTTGGGAACCACCAGCCTAGCCTACTTCAAAGGGGTGGTTTTGTGCGTAAACAGGTCGGCAGGGGAGCCCCATGTGCTGCCCGTGAGCTCCTTGGAGAACAAATGGATGCAGAATATGCGACAAGGGGAGAGAGCCGGTGGACCTTCTCTCCCTGACCGCTCGATGCTGGTCCGATGCTCTCCCCCTGGCCTGCCCTGCCGCGCAAACCCAGCTGGGTGAGCGCCAGGCGCACCCACCGCCTCGTGCCCGCTGAGGTGGCGTTCCCGCTGGCAGTGCCACTTTGGAGGCCAAGAGTGGGCTGGGCAGAGGGGCCGTCCCTCCAGGGCACTGACGGACGTCTCCGATTGGGCTCTTTGAAAAGCCACTTTGGGGTTTAAATGCTGGCTAATTAGTAGCTGCTCGGGAGGGAATTAAGCCCACTGCATAATAATCTATTGCGTGCTCCTCGGTGGTTCGTTTTTTGCCTTTGAACGCTGTTTGTGGTTCTTCCCCCCCCTTCTTTTTTTTTTTTTGCAAGCATAAATGTTGATCAGGCATCGCCATGTTAGATTAAAGCGGATAAGGCGTGACGGGCGGGGGGGGGGGCTCTGGATGCTCCCGGCTTGCTCCCTCCTAGCGCCAGGTCTACTCATCAGACCTCCAGGGCAGGCAGGGCATTGTTCCAGGCTCCTCCAGGGGGCTGGTTTGTTTTTCCAAATGGTGCCTGGCATGTAGACAGTGGAGAATGGGGCGTTTCCCAACTGGAGGGCTGGTGATCTCCTCCTTGTGGGCAATGGAATGGACACTGGCCAAGGAGCCGAGGGCACGGCAAGTCCTGGCCTGGGGCAGGGGGGGGGGCCTTCCCCCTCTTCTTCCTCTCTAAGGTGTGTTCACCTCTGTTTTGGCTCGCTGTGGAGAGCGCCTGGGGACGGCCACTAAAGTGGAGTGCCACTGAGAGCTGGAACACACAACAGGAAATACGTCGTTAGCCAGCGTGTGATTAGCCTGTGGAACTCCTTGCCACAGGAGGTGGTGACGGCGTCTGGCCTGAGTGCCTTTCAGAGAGGTTTGGACAGATGGATGGAGGAAACGTCCATCCCAGGTTACAAGCCGTGATGAGCGGGTGCAGACCTCCCGGCTTTAGAAGCTGGCTACCGTAGACGCGCCAGGGACAGTGGAGTGGCAACAGGGCGCAGGCAGCTGATGGGCCACTCGCCGTGGGATGCAGGAAGCCGGGCTAGCCGGGCCTGTGGCCTGATCCAGCCGGGCTCATCTGTTGCCTGTAGGGGAGGGATAAATAAGGGAGCAGGCGATGGTGGGGTTTGCTGCTGTCCTCTGAACCTGTGACCCAGACACTGCCAGGGGAAGGAGCTCGTGTAGCTGCAGGATCAGACCAGTGCTGTCATCTAAATGATTTAAGAACAGGCACTCACTTTTGACTGGCACGTGTCGGGACCCGCCCACCGGAAGTGACGTCATAAGCCAGAAGTGATGTCGTGGCAGGACGTGACATGAAAAAAAGCCCTTTTTGAGGCCTCAGATGATTTTAAACTGACCCAACAGTGTTCCACAGCACCCCCAGAACATGTGAAGGAGGCCTGGCATCATGTTAAAACCCCAGAGCAGCTCATTTTTCAGTGGCAAGGAAAGGAAAGGCTCCGCTCGCTGCCTGCCTGCCTGCCTGGCTCTGAGAACATGCAGGCAACTCAAACGTGCAGGAAATTCAAACGTTGCAGAGGGCGGAGTCGACGAGTGGGCGGGCGAGTGGGCGGGGCCAGCTGTAATCCTAGAAACCGGTACTCGCGTACCCCCGCGTACCCCCTGCATGACATCACTGGATCAGACCCCTCTCTACAAGCCATCCATCTCCGGTCTCTGCCCCTCGAGGGAAACCTCAGTGTCCCTGTGTGGCCTCGTGTCTGAATGCCCCTCGTGCCCAAGCACAAAGCAGCTACAAGGGCCAGCTTTGGGCTTTGCAGTTTCTCTGCCGGCCCCCGTCGCAGCCAGCCTTGACTCGACTCTCTCGTGCTCACTGCCGGCCGCTCCCCCCGCCCCAGCCTGGCCCTGAACTTGCCACCAGCACCCAGAGCCTCCACGGGAGCCCCAGCCTGCCCTGCAAGAGTGGCCCCGTCTGCTGGCACCGTCTGCCAGCGCAGCCTGAGAAGTCTGGGAAGGTGGGATGGGGCGTTTTGGTGGGGCTCGCCTGTGTAAGCGTGGCGGGGGGGGCAGTCCTTGATCCGGATCCGTTCACCCTTTGCCGCCTGGTTGCAATGGAAATGCAGGGAGCGGCGACAGGGGGGTGGCTCTTTTCATGCACATAGTAGTACCCTTGGCACGCAGGCGCCTGCTCTCTCGGTGTCAGTGCCAGAAGCGCTTCTGGGATCAGACCGCAGCACCTGCCCACTGGGGCCACCCAGGTACCCCCAGGAAGCCCACAAGCAGGCAGGGACGCGGTGCTCTCTCTTGCGGCTCGTCTCCGGCAGCCAGTATTCGGAGGTAGACTCCCCCTGCGCGTGGAGGTTCCCCGCAGCCACGACAGGCTCTCCAGGAGTCGTTCCTTCCTGTTCTTTTTCAGGGCATCTCAGGCGGTGGCCGTTGCTGGGTCCGGCGGTGGCGGATTCCGTTCTTCTTCTTCCGTGGCGGGGGAAAGGGACTCCGGGCCCTCTGCCCTGCTCCTGTGGCCGCTCTGCGTGGTCCGATGGCCCCGAGTCGTGGCTCGCTGTGGCCTGGTTAGGGGGTCTCTCCTGATGTTCCTGTGTGGTGAGGATCCTCGGGCCTCGGCGGCACTGCAGCTCACTGCTGTCCTCTCCTCCACACTTCCTCCTCGCTCCGCCGCCCTCTTCCTGTTTGCAGCCAGGGTGGGGGGTGCCGACATCAGAAGAGCCCCTATGCTGGATCAGGCCAAAGGCCCATCTAGTCCAGCTTCCTGTATCTCACAGCGGCCCACCAGGTGCCCCAGGGAGGCACGAGACAACAAGATGCTTGCATCCTGTTGCCACTCCCTTGCACCCGGTACTCTGAAGTAGCCCACCACCTTTGTAAGGAGGTTGCACAATCCATCATTGCCTAGAGCCCACGATGGACCTTTCCTCCAGAAATCCGTCCAATCCCCTCTTAAAGGCATCAAGACCAGATGCCATCACCACCTCCTGTGGCAAAGAGTTCCACAGTCCCTCCGGCTGGCCGGCCTAGGCAGTGGCCTCTTGGGGCCTCGTGGACCAGCCGGCCGGGGGGGGGGAGCTCGTACGGGACATCCCTGCATCGTCACCCTCTCGTCAGAGTTGAACTGTGCCTCCCTCCAACCCTGGTGCCTTCTCTGCCGGCTCAGGGCTGCAACGCCCCCCCCCCACTAAGAACGAAATCCTTTTCTTGTTTTGGTAATCTTGAGAGGCTCTTAATTTTGCTCATCCTCGCGACTGCCCATCGATGTAGGCCAGTGTTAATCTCGCAGGGCTGTTTGGGGGCGGGGGCGGGGGTGGGGGGGCTCGCCCGGGGCCAGCGCTCTGATTCTGGAGCGTGAGTTCTTGGGACGCGGCCCCAGTGGGAACCCAGGACTTCTCCCTGCTCTGCCCCCGCCTGTGATGATCTCAGTGTCGAGGGACGTGTGCTCTGCACGACCTCAGAGGCAGCCTGTTCCTTTCCACTTGAGGTGTGGCGTGGCTGAGCACACCCAGCTCTGGCAAAGGCCTGTGGGAGGCAGCCTGCGTGGGCAGAGCACGGACTTTTGCAGGCAGAAGGTCCCCGCTCCCCTGCCAGTCCCGGCAAAGACTGGCAGCCCCTGAAACGCTGGGTGACAGCTGCCAGTCTGTGCCCACATTGCTGGCCCAGGCCGGCTGGAGGTCTGACTCGGCAGAAAGCAGCTTCGCATATTCGTAGGGGCGGGACCTCCCCCGCTCAGCCTGTGGACTGTAGTTCTTCTAGAGACGTGTTTCTCAAACTGCGGGTCGTGACCTGATGCCAGGTGGGTCGCGGAAAGCTGGGGGTCGCCGTCGTGGAAGCTGCAGACCTGACTCCTGCTATATTCCCGTTGTGAGTGTCAAGAGTTTGAATTTTCAAGTGAGGGTTCTTCTGAATTTTGTTTTTTGTTCGGTGTGTTTACGTAATACTTTTTTTTTTTAATAGGTATTTATATACCGCCTTTCTTGGTCATCAGATTGCTCCTTTGACTTTAATTCAAGGCGGTTTACATAGGCAGGCATTTTCTAAACCACAAGGGTTTTTACAAATCACAAAGTTCTAATCTTTCAAGAACAACTACATGCAGGTGACACTTCCATCGTCCAGTCCTTCTTTCTAGCCGCACGATTGCCTTCCACTGGCTGATAATCTGCTTCTTTGCTCTCACCAAAGAACAGCTGGCCGCCCAGCACAACGCCGCCGCGCCCGCCCCCCCCCGCCTCTTGGGCCTCATGTCGCTTTCTGTCAGGGATGTTTCCTGGTTGTGCAGTTGCCGCAGTCCAAGAGTGCCCGTTTGCATTCCAGGAGTGTCATTTTATTACGTTACAATTACGGCACGTCTGGCTATGACGTCACCTCCAGCTTAACGGCATCGCTTCCGGTGGGCGCCATTCTAAAAAGTGGGTCCTGGTCTAACAGGAACAGGCCGGAGTGGTAGAATCCTGGACAAAGTGTTGGTTTGATTTGGAAAAAAAAAGGAGCATGACAAACACCAACTGCACCGTCCTATTTAGTTCCAGCTTTGTCCAGGGACAGGAACTTGGTTCTGTGGGGCAGCTGCCACTCCCCAACGTAGACATCATTAAGTCTCCATTTACTCCAGAAGGTTGAGGCTTGGAGGGTAACTGGGGAGAGATCCTCTCCTCTTTCCACCCCCGCCTCTCTTAATGTCATCCTGCCGGGGAGCAAAGCAATGAGATCAAATCAGGCTTCTCCGTCGCTGAGAGGCAGCCTGGTGCATCTTGGGAGATTCGGCTCCAGTGTGCTCCCAGAGCTGCTCTTCTGCGTGCTGTGGGCCCTCAGATGACCTCTGTGGCCTGGCAGCGGCGCGCACAGAGTCACAGGGGCGGCTGAGCTCCTCCACAGAGCCATGCGCGGCCTCGGCATTCAGAAGGGGAATGCCTGCACAGGGAGCATTTTTGCGTGCCGTTTGCTCAATGTGCTGGGAAATAGGAGCGCCACAGAGCTCAAGAGGAGCGCAAGAGGGAGGCTCCCTTATTCCTCCACCTCAAGGTGGAGCCGTCCAGCCCTGCACAATTCTGTGGCTGAGTGGATTCACAGAACGCCCCCCCCCCCCCGGCTGTTGGAGGGCTCTCAGACACCAGCATCCTGAGTGGGGGGCTCAGGACGCCCTGAGAGGGAGGCTGCCAGTATCTCCTGGTGGTGTTGGAAAGAGCCCTCTCTAAGAGCCTGGAGGGTTCTTGCCAGGCACTTGCAGACGATTCCCTCTTATCTGTGAAATTCGGCTGCACACTTCTTTGCCATGATTGGTGGTCCATTATTATTCCCCCACTTGCTTGCTTGCCCCCTTCCTGGCGGCATCCTCCCTTGGGCACTTTGCCTGCATGAATCTGGCTGTGGGGAGCATCTTGGTTCAGATCAGGGCCGGCCCTAAGTGAGAGGCCAATTGAGGCTGTTGCATCAGGCAGCAAATTGGTTTGCTCTTCCCTGTCCACCTTTTTAGCTGTGCTCCTCTTCCCTCTCCCACTCCCTGGACTGAAAAAGGTGGAGGTCATGCGGAGGAGAGGAGAGTGCTAAGCCTGGGACCCTACAGGAGCAGGGAGTGGCCAAGAGGGTCAGGCCTCAGGGGGTCTTGGGCCAGCCCTGATTCAGACAACCAATTACCAGAGACTAATTTGCTTGCATCTGCAGGGAAGTACCTGCTGCGAGGAAGACCCCCTGTGCAGAAATCCAGGGTGAAGTTTGGAGTTTGGGGCTCTTCAGCCTGGAAAAAATGTGCCTGAGGCAGGACATGATTGAGATGTACAAAATTATGCAAGAGCTGGATAGAGGGATGTTCCTTTCCCTCTCTCACAACATCAGAATCAGGGGCCATCCACTAAAATTGAGTGTTGGGAGAATGGATAAAAGGAAATACCTTTTAACCCAGTGGGCAATTAATCGGTGGAACTCCTTGCCACAGGATTGAACATAAGAACATTAGAAGAGCCCTGCTGGATCAGGCCAAAGGCCCAGCTTTCTGTATCTCACAGTGGCCCATCAGATGCCTAAGAGAGCTCAATAGGCAACAAGATGCTTGCATCCTATTGCCTCTCCATTGTACCTGTCATTCTGTGGTGGTGATGTATGTGGTGATGTCATCTGGCCTTTAAACGGGGACTGGACAGATTTCTGGAGGAAAGGTCCATCGCAGGCTACAGGCCATGATGGGTGGTGCAACCTCCTTACTTCAGAAGCAGGCTACCTCAGGATGCCAGGTGCAAGGGAGTGGCAGCAGGATGCAGGCATCTTGGGGTCTCATGTGCTCCCTGAGGCATCTGGTGGGTCACTGTGAGATACGGGAAGCTGGACTGGAGAGGCCCTTGGCAACGCTCTTCTTAGGTTCTTATGAACCAGGCAAGTGGCAAAATTCTCCCTGCTGGGATGACAAAGGTGACCTGCGCACGTCTCCACATGGCCTTTGTTGTGCTGCTGTCTTTTGCCCGTCTGGGTTCTGGCATGACCTGTTCAATTGCAGGCTCTAACCACTGCTCAGCGCTCTCTTCCCCACCCTCCATTCTGAGTCAGCTCTCTCTGCGCTGGTGCTTTGCGGGTGCAGCCTTTCCCCCATTGAATAAGGGGTTGTTTTGCCAGGAAGCTGATAAAGAGTTCTGGCAAATGAGGGCTTGATGAGCAGAGCTTCCCCTTGACCCTTTGGTGCTGCTTTGGGGGTTCTTCCCCCCCTCGCCTGCTGCCCAGCTCCTTGGCTGCCCAGCCGCAGTCCCCTGACCGTGCTTTCCTGTCAGCATGACGGCTGGGATGGCCGTTGTCTCCTCTTAACCCTGTTTGCGGGGCTTCATTCCGCCTCCCGGCCCCCAGGAAATGGCAAAGGCAAAATTCGACGGTGTGCGCGCTGCCTGGGGTGGAGATGTGAACGCCTGCGCTAAAAGCCCTGCTCGTTTTCTGCAGGGGCATTCCAGGAGAGCCCTGAGGGTTTTTCGGGGAGGGGGCATACCTGGGTAAATTGCTCCTTGTTTAGAAGGCTATGGGGCAGGGCAGGCTTTTCTGTGTGGCCGGTTGAGGCAGCTGCATCAGGCAGCAGGTTGGAGAGGCACAACCACCTCATAAGAACATAGGAAGAGCCCTGCTGGATCAGGCCAAAGGCCCATCTAGTCCAGCTTCCTGTATCTCACAGCGGCCCCACCAGGTGCCCCAGGGGGGCATGAGACAACAAGATGCTTGCATCCTGTGGCCACTCCCTTGCACCCGGTACTCTGAAGTAGGCCACCACCAATGTAAGGAGGTTGCACAATCCATCATTGTCTATAGCCCACGATGGACCTTTCCTCCAGAAATCCATCCAATCCCCTCTTAAAGGCATCAAGACCAGATGCTATCACCACCTCCTGTGGCAAAGAGTTCCACAGATTAACTACCCGCTGGGTAAAAAAGTACTTCCTTTTATCTGTTTTAACTCTCCCAACCCTCAGTTTTAGCGGATGCCCCCTGGTTCTGGTGTTTTGAGAGAGGGAAAAGAACATCCCTCTATAGACTCTATCCCTTCCGTGCATAATTTTGTATGTCTCAATCATGTCCCCCCTCAGGCGCCTTTTTTCTAGACTGAAGAGCCCCAAACGCTGCAGTCTTTCTTCATAAGGGAGGTGCCCCAGCCCCGTAATCATTTTTGTCGCTCTCTTCTGCACCTTTTCCAGCTCCACTATGTCCTTTTTAAGGTGCGGCAACCAGAACTGGACACAATATTTCAGGTGCGGCCTTACCATCGATTTGTACAATGGCATGATATTATTGGCTGTTTAATTCTCAACCCCTTTTTTAATTACCCCAAGCATGGAATTGGCCTTCTGAATTGCTGCCGCACACTGGGTCGACACCTTCATTGAATACCTTGAAGGAGGTGATACCTTCACCTCCCTCACCTCTGGGAGCTGGTGGAACTCTCCGACGTCACAGTCCCCGTATTGGGTTAGGGTTGGCGTAAGAACAAAAGCGGGGTGGGGTGCCCGTCCTCCTCTGGTTAGCATTGCTGCCCTTTGTGGCCCTCCACTTGGCGCAGCCAGCCTGGTCCCCCCCCCCCCGTGTGGAGGCCCTCACTTGGATATCTGGCCCAGGATAGGGACCCCGAGGTACCTTATACCTGCTGCTTCTAGGTTGCAAGCTCAGTTCAGTCGCTGTGAAGGGAGGGGTTGGAGTGCAGGAGTTGTGGGGCCCGATTGGAAACATTTGGGGGGGGGGGCAGGGTCCCAGTTCACAGCCAGAGTCTACAGAACTTTACAAAAGCAATTTATGGCAGGCTTCATGTTGCGACGGGAGACTGGAAAGCCGTCTGAAGGTGCGCTTCAAACGCGCGTGTGAGTCTGTGGGCCGAACGGCTCGAAGCACTTTTCCGTGCAAAACGGCCCGCACGAAAGCCTGCCTGGGAACAAGCAAACAGTGCAGATCGCCTTAGAAAAGGGGACTTGTTGACAGAACCACTTGTTTTCGTGCCCGTGAAATGATTTCATGAAGATACTAATTTTATCGGTTTGTTTACTCTCAAACGTCTGCGGCAACCTGGTGTTGGGTGTATCTGAGTAGGTGGCCTTAGCACGGTGTGGGGCAGATTACCTGGCCCCTTAGGCACGGGGCCCAGTTGGCTTAAGGCTGGCTCTGTCCGGGTGCTTTGCCAGTGTTTGCCTGTGTGCTGGGCGGACCCAGCCTGGGCTGGTCTGCAGATTCTCACCCTACCCCCTGAGCCTCTGCCCAGGCCCCAGTGAGCCTCCTCTCGCCCTCCCAGTCCGCCCACATCCTGCTCTCGGTTCTGCCACAGGGCATCCCTTCAACCTGCTCGGCCTGCCTTCTGGCATCCACCGTCTGTCTGGCAGCCAGGAGTGGGCGGCAGCAGGTGACGGCCACCAGCTGCCACTCCTCCACCCAAGGCTGTGCGCTCTCCCTCTCTCTCTCTCTCTCTCTCTCAGCTCTCATTGTGGTGGCTCACGACTGCTTCGGCTCCTGCTTCTCTGTGCACCCCCTGAATCTGAGAAGGAGGCTGCGGATGGAGCAGAACTGTAGGGAGGAGAAGAGTGGTGTGCTAGAGCGTCTCCACCATTCTAGGAACCCACCACTCTCTTCTTCCTCGTCTCCTCTGCTCCTCCTTTTCCTTTTCTGACCCAGGAAGAGCACAGGTGGGGCGCACACTGCCAGGTGAGGGGGGGGCAGCGCTGGGCCGTCAGCCGCTGGCTGGCACTGGTTGTCGTTGGAGGTGTCTTGTGGGCGATTGTGGTGTGCAGACAACCCTGGCAGTCACTCAGATGGAACCTGCCAAGTCAGGATCATGGCCGAGCGGCAGAGTTTGCCTTTGTGGTTGCATCTTGGTTGCATAACCCCTGCTAACTGGGCAAGAGGCACTTTTTCAAGCAGGGGGAGAGCAATTGTCCCTCTTCACCCCAGCACAGTGTCTTTCTCGTGGCTGTTGCTGGGGGTGTTCTCCATTCTTCTAGATTGTGAGCCCTTTTGGGACAGGGAGCCACTTAACTTTAATGTTATTATTTGCCTGTAAACCGCTTCGTGAACTTTGTGTTGAAAAGCGGTATATAAATACTAGTGATTGATTGATTGAACTTGCTTTAAAAAAATAGTTAAATCTGATAGAAAACTAAAATTGTGGGGGTAAAAAAATGCCCTGGTAATAATAGAACAGCGTGGAATGGGTCTTGGGTCTGGGGCAGGTGGGGAGGAGGGGCTGGTGTCCCCCTTGGGGTGTTTGAACTGGGTGAGACCAAAGTCCTGTTCAGCTCAGCCCTTTCGACTGCAGTTGTCTCCCAGTTCACAAGTAGGAAGTGAAGGATGTAGTAGCCCTCTCTCCTTGCCATTGCTCCCCAGTGGCTCGTGGGCAGGGTAGACTGCACCCAAGCCTGGAGGTTCACATGGCACAGCTATGACTTACAAGCCACAGTGCCGCCCCCACCTCCTCCAACCCCCTTTTGAAGCCCCCTCTGTGCAGCTGACCGGCAGGCCGTCCCGTGGCCGGAATCCCGTATGCCTGAAAGGCTGTGATGCGTGGGGCTGCACGTTCGCTGTGGGCTGCCCCGAATCTCCTGGATGTCACTCTCGGGGGGTGGCCTCCTATTTCCAGTGCTGTGCAATGGGATGCATCCGCTGCCGCTGCATGGCGCACGCATGGGTTCGTTTTTTACTAAATGGCAACCCCCCCCAAATGGCTGAACCAGCCTTATCTGTGGAGTGTGGAAGCGGCATCGGGGAGGGGGTGTCCAAGGCAATCGGAGCATGTGCATCGTCCCCCCCCCCACAGCATGGCCTCCCTCCTCCTCCTCCTCACTGTGTGCATGGCTCCGGCCCCTGATGGCTTGAGCTGCTCATTCTCTGCAGTGCTGCCCCATCGAGCGACTCCGAGCGGCTCTCTCTCGCGCCCCTTGGAGAGGAGAGTCGCAGGCCCTTCCCCGCAAGGAGCGGATCCCGCCGCACTGATTTTCCCCTGCAAGGCAAACCTGGGGTTGCCATAGCGACCGCCCAGCTGCGCGGGGAGTCTCCGAAGAAGCTCCCTGGTCAACGGCCTCCCCCTCCCCACCGCTGCTCCTCTCGCCGCCGCCACCACCGCACCGGCTGAGAGCCCTTTGCTGACTTTGACGTTGTCGTTGCGCTCCATCTTGCCTGCCGCAACTGTGACTGTTGCCCCCCCCCACAGCGTACACCACTTGGCTGGCAGCTTCCAGGGTCGGACTGGGGCCTCCAGCAGGGATGTAGGAGGACGGCTACCCCATGGCAGAGCCAGAGCGCATGTGCTGTGCGGCGCGTGTTTCCAAGATGCTGGATGTTCCGGGAGGAGCGTGACCAGTTTCCTTGTGTGGGAAGAGTTCAGAGGCCCCCCTTATCCATGGATTTCACTCAGCGTGGCCCCTCCTTATCTGCTGGTTGGGCATCCACAGATTTCACTCCACGCAGGTGCCGAGTCTGCAGCTGGAAGTCCTCAAGGATCTCCTGCGCGCATCTGGACGACACTTTTGGTCGCATCCGGGAGCTCCTTGAGGCCCTCCTTCAGTTATCCGCAGAAATCGGTGTCCAGGGGTCCGGGAACGGATCTCCCATGGCTACTGATAGCAGCCTGAATTTTGGAGCCTTGCAGGGGGGGTTGTCATATCCATGTTCTCCATGGGCAGGTGGGACGCAAGTGGGTGGATCAAGAGGGCTCGTTGGCCTTGACACAGACGATGTTCCATGTGCCCGTGATCCGCCCCCCTTGCACCCCACTGGCTCCACCTGTACATGTAGTAATGGATATTACAAAAAAAAACCCCACAAGGCTCCATGTTCTTATCAAAAAATTTCACCCCCCCCCCCCGGGGGGGGGCACGGGCCGGTCTTTGTCCAAGCACCGCGGTAACTGCAATCCATTTTGCACCACGTTGTAAAGGCTGCCCAACATCTCCTGTGCGCCATCTCTGCAAATTGGGAGGGGGGCTGTTTTATGACATCTCTTCCCCCCCCCCCAACCATGCATGCTATTTTGACTGGGGCAGAGCTTTAGAGAACTTGGAGTTGAGTCGGGGGGGGTGTTTGGTTTTTTGGGGGGTCCAGTATTTGCCTTTTGTGTGGAGCCTGGAGGCAGTCTGGGGACAGGGTGTCCAGAGCAATTGTGTCGTCTGTGTTGTGCCCCCCCCCCGAGGCGGATCTACAGGGAGGGCAAAGCTCTACGTGTTGCAAGGAGCCTCACCCTGTCACGTAAATCCCTCCTCTCCCTTGCTGCTGTAGCCAGTCAGCAACACCAAGATGTTGCTGTTCCCTGTGAGGATTGGCTAGAACGGTGCAGGAGAGGAGTGATTTCCACTGCAAGGTCAGGCTTCTTGCAAAACTTAGAGCTCTGCCCTCCCTTAGTTCTGCCTCTGCCCCCCCCCCCCAGTACGGCTCCTTTCCTGCCCTCTCCAGAGTCTCCAGAGCTGTTCCCGTTCTCTGGCTGTATTCAAAAAGCGTCGCCCGGAAGTCCAAGCCTCTCTCGACTCCTGCTCAGGCAGGGGCGTGGGTGACATTTCATCCCCCACTCCCCAAGATGGGACCGCCGTTGATCAGCATCCCTCCTCAGTGGCCAGATCATGCCGCGGGGCTGAGTTCCAGAACGCTCCCTTCTTGGCCTGGCAGATCTGAGTGCAGGTCCTCTTCTGGCGTTCATTCCGATGGCCAGGTGTGCAGATGGGTATTTGAAATCCCATCTTTCAGCCTCGATGGAGGAGAGTCTTGGTGGAAGTTTGGGAGGGATCTCAAACTGCACCTTACGTCCCTCTAATCTCTCTCCTTTTATCTCTTCTCCTTCTTCCCCCTCTGCCCACAGAGCTCCTGGGATCAACCAAGAGAGTGAACGTTAATTTCCAAGACACCGACGGGTGAGTAGGGGAAGCTTGTGCAGTGGGGGGTAGGGTGGGGGTAGGGTGGGGCCCTCCCAGGGCCCCAGAAGCAACCAAGAAAGGGGGACCCCCCAGTGGTGTCATTCGAATGATTTAGGGACAGGAACTCACTTTTGATTGGCACTTGTCGGGAACCCGGAACCAGCCACGGAGCCCCTTAGGATCCGGAATGCCCGTTCTGGTCCGTTCCCCCTGAATGACATCACTGGACCCCCCCCAATCTCGCCATTGCCCTCCAGGAACTGAGATTCAGAACTATCCTTCTGCTGAACTGGAGGTAGCGCATAGCTGTTGCGACAAGTCACCCCTGCTCAACTTGTCCTCCATTTGTCCAATCCCCATTGAGAATGAAATGGCCAATATTATCATGCCATTGTTCAAATCGATGGTAAGGCCACATCTGGAGTATTGTGTGCAGTTCTGGTCGCCACACCTCAAAAAGGACATAGTGGAGTTGGAAAAGGTGCAGAAGAGAGTGACAAAAATGATGACGGGGCTGGGGCACCTCCCTTATGAAGAAAGACTGCAGCGTTTGGGGCTCTTCAGCCTAGAAAAAAGGCGCCTGAGAGGGGACATGATTGAGACATACAAAATTCTGCATGGGATGGACAAAGTGGATCGAGGGAGGTTCTTTTCCCCCTCTCACAACACCAGAACCAGGGGACAGCCACTAAAATCGATATCGGGAGAGTTAGAACAGATAAAAGGAAATAATTTTTTACCCAGCGGGTAATTCATTTGTGGAACTCCTTGCCACAGGAGGTGGTGATGACATCTGGCCTAGGTGCCTTGAAAAGGGAATTAGACAGATTTCTGGAGGAAAAGTCAATTGTTGGCTACAGCCCATGATGGGTGGTGCAACCTCCTTACTTTAGAAGTAGGCTACCTTGGAATGCCAGGTGCCAGGGAGTGGCAACAGGATGCAGGCATCTTGTTGTCTTGTGCTCCCGGAGGCATCTGGTGGGCCACTGTAACATACAGGAAGCTGGACTAGATGGGCCTTTGGCCTGATCCAGCAGGGCTCTTATTATGTTCTTACGGCTCAGATTGGGTTGCAAGTTATTATAGCTCCCTTCCCAAAGACAGGATAGCAAATTCTCTTCTACTTACCTCCAAATTTTACCTCAGAATGCCAGATACAAGGGAATGGCAACAGGATGCAGGCGACTTGTTGTCTCGGGTGTTCCCTGAGGCATCTGGTAGGCCATTGTGAGAAGCAGGAGGCTGGACTAGGTTGTCCTTTGGCCTGATCCAGCAGGGCTCTTTTTATGTTATGTTCTTATTAAAGCCATTGAAACTTATGGTAGCTCCCACCCCTTGTGGCGGCCTGTTCCACAGGCTAATGATGAAGAAGCACCTCCTTTTCTCCGTCCTAAGTCTTCCATCCGTCAGTTTCTTTGGATGATTCAGTTCTAGCATTGTGAGAGAGGGAGAAAAATTCTGTATTCAGAATACAAAGGTAATTTTTGTCACAGAACACAAAGGTAATTTTTTTTTATTACATTTGTATTCTGCCTGCTTCCCCGCAGCTTGGGTAATTTGGGTAATTTGCCCCCCCAGACAAATGGAGAACAGCTGGTAGGATTGGAGGGTACAAGTTTTGATTGCTTCCATCACCACCCTCTTCCAGAGAATATCAGACACATCAAAAAGGTGCGGCAAAGACATCAAACAAGCCTTGAGGGAAAAGTGTGAATGAGTGATCAAAAAGCCTTGGGAATTGGAGCTCATCCTGTCTTGCCAGCTGTCCATTCATTTTTTGTCAGGGCAAGTATATAGCCATGGTGCATCCATCCCCTCCCATGTAGGATTTAAAAAATTGGCAGGATTTCTGGAGGAAAGGTCCATCGTGGGCTATAGGCAATGATGGATTGTGCAACCTCCTTACAGAGGTGGAGGGCTACTGGTACCGGGTGCAAGGGAGTGGCAACAGGATGCAAGCATCTTGTTGTCTCCTGCCTCCCTGGGGCACCTGGTGGGCCGCTGTGAGATACAGGAAGCTGGACTAGGTGGGCCTTTGGCCTGATCCAGCAGGGCTCTTCTTATGTTCTTATGTAGCACTGTGCCCCCCACCCCTTTTCTTTAGTTAAACCCCTTTTCTTTAGTTTCTTGGGTTGCCAAACCTTTTTGCACTGGGACCCACTTTTCAAAATGGCATGCTATTGGGACCCAGCTAGTTTTAAAAGACTTTTTTTTTTTTTTTAAAAAAAGTGATCTAAAAAGAATTTATTTACAAGTTATTTATTTATTTTCAAAAAACAAAAAAACAAACCCTTGATCTGTTTCTTGTAACGAGGCAGCCCTAATGCATAGCCTCAAGGCGTGAGGTGTTTAGTGATGTGACTCAGCCTTCATTTGCCCTCGCCCATGACTTGTCAGTTGACAGACTGGGGAACATCACACACCAGAAAAAAAAGATGCTCAGACATCTCCCAATTTTTACACAGGCTTGCGAACTGCAGGAGCTGAGCCCTTTGCAGGGCAGAGATGGAACGACCAGATAACTTATTGCCTCCCGCCGTGTTCAAAAATCATTCAATAGCCTCAAGGTTGGAGGCAATTTGTTATCTGGTCTTTCCATCTCTCGTGTTTTCATTGGAGTTTAGTCATTGCGGGACCCACCAAGTGGGTCTAGACCCACAGTTTGAGAAACGCTGGGCTGGACCCGGGCATTTGGGCCTGGATCTATCTGTCACGTGCCGTAGCAGAGCAGTTGTTCTGCGCTCCATGGGGTCCTGGCAGCACCCCCAGGTCAGGCTGTGGAAGGCGCCTCTCTGCCCGAGTCCCTGCAAAGTGGCTGCCAGTCAGTGCAGGCAGGTGGTCCAAGGGGCCCACCAGTTTCCTGTGTTGGCTACTTGGGTGCAGGAGTCTCCTTCCTTCTCGTGCTCCACCAGCTCTGCCTGCAGCTCCCTTCAGAACAGTTGCATCATCATGGGGCTTCCCCCCTCCTCCCCTGAGAACATGGGCTGCCTTTCCTGGGGAGCAAAATCCTCCCAGACAGAGATGCTGTTTCCTGTCTGGCCGAGTCCTGCACAATCAATCTCTCCTGCTGACGAGCGGGAGATGCAGAGAGGCAGATTTTGCTAATCGGGAAATGACCAAGGGGAGCAAAGTGGCCGCCTCTTCCTCCCTCCCCTGTCTGGTTGACGTGGTTATCGAGCATCCAGGGCAGTGGCAGGCCTGGTGCCACCTTTGCCCCGGGGGGGGGGGGTGCGCGTGACTTTAATCCAATTGTGCCAGTTGTGCCCTGTGCCTAACTAAGGACCCCCCACTAGGGTAAAAATAAAAATAAAATTTTTTACTAAATGATTTCACAGTCACTGAAGCAAGCGGTTCTGCAACTGGTTCATTTTCAAGCGTCATCTACACGTTTTGCTTGTTTACGTGTCGGCTGTCGCGTCCTCAGTTTTTTACGGAAATCTGCTTGGGGGGGGGGGTCCCTGTGGTCCATAAACTCTCGGGCAGGTAACTCTGGGGGGTCCCAGAGGGCGGGTCCCTGTGGCCACAGTGCATCTCTGCCTGGCTTTCCATTCTACCCCAGGGGTCGAAAGTCTGTCGTCAGTTGCGTTTCTCTCGCTAAGAGTCGACAGACCTTGGATGCAAACCTGGGGCCCTTCAAAAAAAAATGCTCCCAATGGGGCTCGGAGGCCGGCCCTGATTTCTCTCCCTGGGAGCCCCTGTGAATAGTTCTGGCCGGGAGCCAGCCTCCTCCTCCTCTCCTGCAGGTGCCACCTCCCCTTTCAAGCCGGCCCACGCAGGCAGCCGTGGCCCGTAGCAAGTGGAGGCATCGGCCAGCAAGTGAACCGTCGCTGAGAGACGAGGGTGGCGGGTTCTGCTCCCATCCAGCAGAGGGCAGCAGGAGTCCCTGGAGGCCGGGGGGAGGGGGGCCTCCATCCCTGCGCAAAGTCTCTGAAGCCATCCCAGCAGAAGCAGATCTAAGTGGGGGGGGGCAAATCTCTAAGTTTTGCAAGGAGCCGTACCTTGCAGTGGAAACCACTCCTCTCCTGCACCGTTTTAGCCAATCCTCACAGGGAACAGCAACATCTTGGCGTTGCTTACTGGCTACAGCAGCAAGGGAGAGGAGGGATTGACATGACAGGGTGAGGCTTCTTGCAACACTGAGAGCTTTGCCCTCCCTGTAGATCCGCCTCTGCATCCCGGAGCTGCTCCAGCCTTAGAATGTCCTTGGGGAGAATCGGAGGTCTTGCAACATCCTGGCCTGCAAGAGCATCCTCTGTGCTCCTCCAGGGATCGTCCTCTTCCTTTGCTCAAAGCAAGAACCCTGTGGGGTGTGTGTGTGTGTGTGTGTGTGTGTGTGTGTGTGTGTGTGTGTGTGGTTTTGTTTCCGAGGGGCAGAGATGTTATCACTACCAGATATGATGTCACTAGGGATGATGTCACTGCTGTGATGTCATGGCATGTTCTGAGGAAGAACCTTGTGCTGTGCTGAGCGGTGTGTTCCAAGTGGGCTGAGACGGCAGGAGGGAGGGGGCTGAATGACACCCTCTGCAGCAGGAGGCTGGGAAGAGAGAATTCAGGAGAGGTGGGGAAAGACTCTCCGGCAAGAAGGCCCGTGTGCTCTCCATGGGAATCAGAATAGTGCGGGAGGCTTGTCGGCCTCCTTTAGACTCCCTCCACTCCATAAATGGGTCTCTTCCTTCCCATCATGGAGTATTTTAAGCCAGAAAATAAACATACACACAGCACCGTCTTTTCCACGGAGTTCAAGTGCATTTCCCACAGATCTGGCGCTGCCCTTGGAGCCAGGAATCCCAGGACGGGCACACAAAACTCCTATCCAGCTTCTGGGCAATGTGCCTGGAAAGAATTGAAGAGAGCCCAATTCATCTATCCTGTCACTGGGGTGGGGGGTAAACCCCCAGCCATCTTCATGGAGCTTTAAAGCAGACCCCCACCCCACCCGGCACCCTGAGCCCTTGTGAGATCTGCACATTCCTTTGCACTTCCCAGCCGCTCCCCTGGTTTGCATCATGCGCGCCTGGCTCTGGGCTTTTATGGGCATGTTGGGAGAGCAGGCAAAGTGAGCACACGTGCGCCCGCTGAAACTGAGAAGCCGTCTGCGTGGGACACAGCCCGAGACCCCCTTCTCACGCTCCCAGGCAAGCTGCTGGGCCTGAGGTTGGGCTCTTCTGCCTGCAAAGCAGGTGGAGGTCCCCAGGTTGGCATCTTTCAAGCCCCCCCCCGGCAGAAGTGCCCGAAGAAGGGCTTTCCTTGAGGGTTTTGGTGCAGGGGAAGGCTGGGGTGAGAGGAGGCCGTCTCCCAGGGCTTCAAACCAGCCATTCGGCATCCGGGCCTGTAAATGTTTGACCCACCCCCTGTACAAAATTATTTTCAGTAAAGAGAGCTGCTGTTGGCCCTGCGAACAACTCAGCTCCTGCAGCTGCAACTCAGCTCCTGCGAACAACTCAGCTCCTCTCTCTCTCTCAGAGATCCCTTTCATGGATCACTGGGGCTTGAGTGGATCATAATGAAGCTGTGAGCTATGCCATGTAGGGTTACCGAAGATGGGACAGGTCATAGTAGAGAGTTCTGACTAAACGTGATCCGCTGGAGAAGGAAATGGCAACCCATTCCAGTACTCTTGCCAAGAAAACCCCATGGATTACAAAACTAAAAGGCTAAACAATATGACACTGGAAGATGAGCCCCTCAGGTCGGAAGGTGTCCATCATGCTACTGGGGAAGAGCAGAAGACGAGTACTAGTAGCTCCAGAAAGAATGAAGTAGCTGGGCCAAAACCGGAAGGAAGCTCAGCTGTGGATGTGTCTGGAAGCGAAAGGAAAGTGCGATGCTGCAAAGAACAATACTGCATAGGAACCTGGAACGTCAGATCAAGGTAAGCTAGATGTGGTCAAACGTCAAGACTGAACATCGACATCATGGGCATTAGTGAACTAAAATGGACAGGAATGGGAGAATTTAATTCAGATGACCATTACATCTACTATTGTGGGCAGGAATTCCTTAGAAGAAATGGAGTTGCCTTCATAATGAACAAAAGAGTGAGAACAGCAGTACTGGGGTATAACCTCAACAATGATAGAATGATTTCAATTCGGATCCAAGGCAAACTTTTCAACATTACAGTAATCCAAGTCTACGCCCCAACCACTGATGCTGATGAGGAAGAAGTTGACCGTTTCTATGAAGACCTAGAACAGCTTCTAGAATTAACACCCAAAAAAGATGTCCTTCTCATCATAGGGGATTGGAATGCTCAAGTAGGCAGTCAAGAGGTAATAGGAATAACAGGCAAGTTTGGTCTTGGAGTACAAAATGAAGCAGGGCAAAGACTGATAGAGTTTTGTCAGGAGAACACATTAGCCATAGCAAACACCCTTTTCCAGCAACACAAACGGTGACTGTACGTATCGACTTCACCAGATGGTCTACACCAAAATCAGATTGATTACATTCTTTGCAGCCAAAGGTAGAGAAGTTCTATACAGGCAAGCTAGTGGAGGACAGGGAGGCCTGGCGTTCTGTGGTCCATGGGGTTGCGAAGAGTCGGGCACGACTTAGCGACTGAACAACAACAAGAGACCCCTCCCTTCTAGATTCACCTACTTGGGGGTCAATGTCTGAGACTGACCACCAGCGAGTCCTTGTTAAGATGGAACCTATTTCCTTCGCAACCGTCGTCGCAGGTGATCTGGGCTCCTCCTGGGTCTTTTTTGCGAGATGAAAACGAAAAACAGCCCTTGACTTGTGGTTTTGACTGTTGAAACAAAGGAGCATTTATTTACTGGCAGAACTAACAGCAAGGAGGGAGCTTGGTGGGTCTCCTGGGGAAACTGCTTTCCTAGAGACGGTGCCTTCACTGGGCATCTTCTGCTGACCCAAGAGAAGTGGGTGGGCTTGGAAATCTGGATGACCTCAAACAAGGGAGAACTGCTGTGGCCTTCGGACTGGTCCTTTCAGCATCAGAGCAAACGGTTCCCAAACGTTTAGCACCAGGGCCCGCTGCTTAAAACGACACTCTACTGAGACCCATCCAGCTTTACCAGATTTTTTAAAAGGTGATGTAGAAAGAAATAGTATTCGGTAAGTAATACTTCATTTATTTTTTTTATTTGCAAAAAACCCAACCCTCGTTCCATTTCTCGTAATGAGGCAGCCCCAATGAGTAGTCTGTAGACTTGAAGGACTTAGTGGTGTGACCCAGCCTGCATGAGAACATCAGAAGAGCCCCGCTGGATCAGGCCAAAGGCCCATCTAGCCCAGCTTCCTGGATCTCACAGTGGCCCACCAGGTGCCTCAGGGAGCACATTTCCATGGCCTGTAGTCTGTGATAGACTTTTCCTCCAAAGATCTGCCCACTCCCCTTTTAAAGGCATCTAGACCAGACGCCATCACCACCTCCTGTGGCAAGGAGTTCCACAGATTAATTACCCGCTGGGTAATTCACCTGTCCCCCACCCCACAACCTGTTATTGACAGACTGACATGACTTGCCATTGACGGGGAAAAAAACACCAGGAAAAACAAAAGGACGCTTACACATTTACCTCCCTCTGTTTACACGGGCTTGCAAACTGCAGGAGCTCAGCTCTTTGCAGGGCAGTGAGCAACTCTCTTGATTTGAGAATCGCCTCAGAGCTGGAGGTGAGGCGTGGCCTGTCCCCTTTCCTTGCAGGTTCTCCGCCCTGCACCATGCTGCCCTCAACGGAAACATAGAGCTCATCTCGCTCCTGCTGGAGGCCCAGGCGGCCGTGGACATCAAGGACAACAAAGGCAAGCCGGGGGTGGGGGAGCCCTCTGGGGGAGGGGCAGGCTGGCAGGGAGGGGGGGTGCAGAGACCAGCCAAAGCTGAGGGTAGGTGGAGCATCGGAGAAGTGGGCGGTGCTTGGCCAGGCTCATGGTGGAATCGGTGATGGAGGAGACAGACCCCCCAAAGCAAGCGCTGTCTCGAGCAGCTGCACTGAGAATTGGGGTTTTTCCTCCTCTCCCCCCCCCCGCAGGGATGCGCCCACTGCACTACGCTGCCTGGCAGGGGAAGAAGGAGCCAATGAAGATGGTGCTGAAGGCCGGCTCCTCCGTGAACGTCCAGTCCGACGAGGGGCAGATCCCCCTGCACCTGGCTGCGCAGCACGGGCACTACGACGTGGTAAGGGGTGCGGGGGGTCGGTGCGCTGTTTTGGGGAGGGTGCGGCTGTGTGGGAGAGGGGGCTGCTTTCTTCATGTTGCTTCTGCCTCGGTAGAGCCCCCCACCTGCAAAGGAACTTTGGCGGAGATGCGCCCTATAAGTGGTGCCCTTGTAAAAATGGATGGTGAGGCCGCGTATGGAGTATTGCGTACAGTTCTGGCCGCCACGTCTCAAAAAAGATACAGGGGAACTAGAGAAGGGGCAGAAGAGAGCGACCAAAAGGATGACTGGGCTGGGGAACCTCCCATAGGAGGAAAGGCTGCAGCGTTTGGGGCTCTTCAGCCTAGAAAAAGGGCACCTGAGGGGGGACATGATTGAGACATACAAAATTCTGCATGGGATGGATAAAGTGGAGAGAGGGAGGCTCTTTTCCCTTACAACACCAAAACCTGGGGACATCCCCTGAAACTGATGTTGGGAGGGTTAGAACGGATAAAAGGAAATACTTTTTTTACTCAGTGGGTAATTCATCTGTGGAACTCCTTGCCACAGGAGGTGGTGATGGCATCTGGCCTAGGTGCCTTTAAAAGGGGACTGGACAGATTTCTGGAGGAAAAGTCCATCGTGGGCTACAGGCTATGATGGGTGGTGCAACCTCCTTACGTTAGTAGCAGGCTACTTTAGAATGCCAGGTGCAGGGGAGTGGCAACAGGATGCAGGCATCTTGTTGTCTCATGTACTTCCTAAGGCACCTGGTGGGCTGCTGTGAGGTACAGGAAGCTGGACTCGATGGGCCTTTGGCCTGATCCAGCAGGGCTCTTCTTATGTTCCAATGTTCTTGTCCAGCTGGGCTGCTTGTACGTTCTTACGCAGGTGGGGGGGGCCAACCAGGTGCCTCTAGGAGGCCCACAAAAAGCACACGGAGGCAACAGCTCCCCTCCTTTGCATGCACCCATCATCTAGCCCTTGCATGCACCCATCATCTAGTCCCATATGTGGACTGCCCCCACATATGGAGGCTCCATTGGTTATTTTCACAGCTTAAGAGGAGCTCTGTGTTGTTTGTTTGGATTGTTTGTAGCAGAGTTGGGGGCTTGTGGACC